>JAQGAO010002277.1:0-20276 GCA_034697705.1 Ommatoiulus sabulosus | reverse complement strand
ACTCGCGTTTTACGTATTGTTAACTGCAGCTTTATTAAGGATTAAAAGCAGGTTTAAGGCGGACTACAACCCCATGATCGCAATGCTACAAATTATAATAGGCCCTACACACTTTTATGTTAAGCAGGGATCTCAACTTCTACATTTACAGTATATTCTTTCTTGAAGTACGGCTCTTCTATTTTATAAAATTTTAAAATTCTCCCTTTTAATTTTTTAAAAAATAAATAAACGCGAAAATAATACAAAATCGCACGCGCAAATATTCTAAAAATGCTTTTTTAAATCCTTGAACGTGCAATTTTATATTATTGCTAAATTTATTTATTAAAAAATAAGGGAAGAAACATAATACAGTACAAATTAATACATTGTAGTATTAGGTGGATGCAGATTACACAAAGTCGACAATAAATCTTCACGTTAGTATCCTTCCTTAACGTGGTCTATAACCTCTTAATCCGCAATTTTAATACACATTAGCGTTTTAAGGAAGGAACATAACATCCAGATTGATTTTTATTCTTTTGAAGTACTGCATGGCTCGTGTACTATGGACCTTATGCAGAGTTATACGCAAGAGCCTGTATCACGTGATCATTTCATCGAATCAACACCTAAAAGAACGTGCCTCCGGGTAATTTCGGCAATGGAATGAATGAAGAGTCCCTGTGTAGATGACCCGAATGAATGAAGAGTCACGTGATAATGCCATGATGACAAAATCAGCACACGGTCCATTGTAGAGGACCTATTTTTTCAAATCGCTCTTTTTATTTTCTTTAAAAAAAAAAGTTTCGTTCGCGACGCTTTTTTAGGCGTTTGAGTTTGGTAGCACGCCGATCTCATTTGATTTTTTAAAATAAAAGGACCAACAGCAAAATAAAAAGATAATAGGGTCATCTAGATGAGCCACACTTCAAGGGGGATAATAATAAACCTAGAAGTAAAAATTCTTCTTGAAAACGATGCCGTGTGCAATATAACCTTTCCCCGTTGCCGGTACAGGGGGTTATCCTTAAACCGAAAAGCATTCCAATTTTTAACATTGCGGGCATGGGGTTTCACGACAGTAGATGCATGCAGCTGCACCGGAAGACGAGAAAAGAGGAAACCAACTTCCGCCCTTCCAACTTCCTTACCTTGTCTAGTCGTTTGGAAGCAATGGCTTCGAGGCGCACCCTCGCGGCTGGATACTCCTTCAGCACGTCCCACATGTCCTGCTTGGACAGACAGAAGAGGTCCGAGTAGCCCACGGAGCGCACGGACGCCGTCCTGCGGTTGCCGGCCGTGCCCATGTTCAGGATGCTGATTTCGCCAAAGTAGCTGCCCGCTCTCAGCGTGGCCAACACCGTTTTGCCGTTGTCCGCCACCACCTGAAGGCGCCCTCTATTGACGATGTACATCTCTTTGCCGACTTCCCCTGTCACGTACAAAAGCAAATATATTCCGCCCCTGCTTAATGCACCGCCGTACATTGCAACGTTGGGAAAAAAAGTTCAGATAGAGAAATAGTGAGTGTGAGAGAAGAGAAAGATAGAGAGAGAGAGAGAGAGAAAAGAGCAAGGACAGAGATAGAAGAAAGAGAGAGAGAGAGAGAGAGAGATAGAGAAGAGAGCAATATTTTCTACTGTGAGTGTGATGTCTGTGTGTGGTTCTGTACGCGGCGAATTCAATCCTAGCATTGATTTTCAGATTATAAAACAGTTCGTGGCACACTCATTTTAAACTTTGGCACTCCTTCGAACAACGAAAGAATGGGGGGGAAGGAATATATAGAGTCTATCGGTCTTTCGGGAAATATAGCGAAGCAATTCCGAATGCTCGAATTAAGCCCCTTTTCGAATGGCCCCCCCGCACGTTGATTAATAGTCCTGTTCACTCTCCCCCCCCCTCTCCCCTCAAGTCAAATGATTACATTCGCCATTACTATTGTAAACGCCGTAGGAAAAAAAAGAGAGCTCCGTCTACGTACGCGTATTTATTTGTATTAATTTTGCACAACGCCTACGAGTACCTGCATTAAGCCACCTACGCGTAACAATGGCAGCGACGTCGAGTCAATGAGACTGCGAGATCAACGTTTCAATTATACAGGGTGAGGTCTGTTCCGCATAATTGAAGAGGGATTACTAATGGATTTAACGCGATGATGGAATGGCACAGGAAGGAAGATCTTTGACGTGGAATGAGCTTGCTGGAGTAGCCCCGTGGCAACCGTCAGAGCGATGGCGCTGCATGCGCAGCCGACCCACGGATTACCATTTTTTCAGGATATGTTCTTGCAATTTCAAAATGCATTTGGATCTATTATCCGGGGGTGGATTATCCGGGATTGCTTTTCGCGCGCGCGAAGAATGCCCGTGGATATAGACAAATTCTAAGATGGTGTTTGCTGAGGGGAGTGATCCATACTTATCGGGAATTTATTTCGGAGACATGTAGTTTCATGAAATAGCATTCAAATATTTTCGGATATGTAGCCTTCTATAGATGACGAAGAGAAATAACTATAGGAATGGGTATTTTCAGTTTTTTAAAATTTCCCACGCGTTGAATTTAAATCAATTAAAAACGTCATCTTTACCTGCTGCACGTGCTCGTCACTAGATATCGCATTTATGAAATTTAAACGTTTAATTAATCTAAAATTCGAAATTAATTTATTTACATTTGTTATTTATAAAAAATTAGCGCGAGTTATTCATTTTATTCCAAAAAACTAGCGTTGAAAATGAAAATAATTCATTCTATACCAAAAACTAGCGTTGAAAAAAAAATTCCCATAGAGAATGAACAACTACGAGGTACCTTCGTAAAATACAGCGTATTTCAAGAAGTGATTTCAAAAGCATTCTTGGGAAAGAAGACTTTTCGCAAATAATGTAAAGTTTTAGTCATGTAAGGAAAAAAACCGAGTCTAATCTAACTATTGTACGCATCATATTGTAAAATAATACACAGATACTGCACATGTCCATTTAATAGCATTACTGGGATTGCAATCTTGTCTACATGTACATCTTATATCTGTATGCGAGCAAGGTCAATATCTAGTTTTTCATTTTTCACATTAAACGGGATTAATTTAGATCATCCTAAAAATCTTTTTCCCCAGTTTCCACAGATACCGAGAGTCTAGCCTACTGTTGAGCATTAAAAATCCATGAACAAAGACAAAAAATTGTATATTTAACTTTATATTTTTGGAAGGGAATACACTGGGAATACACTGCACATGTACATTATTTGCACATTTGCAAGATAATTGATTTTTACGATGAAATGTGCCCACGAAATAAAGAAAAGTGGGCATCTTGAACTGATTTAAGTCACCGTAATGCATCTGTTAGCTCTCATCTCACCTCAGTAACTATGACAATATTTATATTGCTCTTCCCTATTGATAATTGCAACGATCTTGGAACAGTTCAAGATCATTTCCATGGTGACCACTGTCATGCTTTCCGTTTACACAGCCTCGTACATGCAATATGTACTCTGCGAATTGAGAGCAATAGACCACGATAATGCAGGGCTGCCATTGCTTAATGAAGACGAATCTTAGCACCGATAGACAGTAAAGGTTACACGCGAAGAGAACCATTCATAAAATATTGCTGTTTTTCCACTACGAGACTTGTTCTTCTCTTTTAAAATGAATGGTGTTATTAATGACCATGACATTCTTAAATTAAAGAACTGAAATGGTATAAACGTGCGTACAATGAACTCTTTTTGACAATATGGACATACTTTATTGACATATTGAATCATAACAGTCGGTATTTATGACCATGACATTCTTACCGAACTGAAATGGTATGAACGTGCGTAAAAGGAACTGTTTTGACAAAATATAAACATATTGCAATATTGGATTGAAATTCTTCAACGTGGAAGTATTTTATTAGCTCAATTGTTTTATTTGCTGCACAGGGAGACGAGGGGAATTAATAGAGTATATACACTTGTAGTAAGGACACTATCATTCATTAACGTCATACGCTAAATATAGCTTTCAATAGCATATACGCAAACTCTACAGGTATATGCTCCTCGATTGTCCATAAATTGCACATATTAATTTCGAAGTTTGATTAGATGAGGAGCCTAAAAATAAGGCGTGGCTTAAACGCAATCATGTTATACACTACACAATATACAGTACATGTACAAGCTTGCATATGCAGTACTGTATGCACAATATATTTGCTTTACTGCAGTACATGTAATGTACATACAGCCTTCGTCGACCAACTATGTAAAATTGACGAATCCCCATAACGTGCCCTTCTTCGTTTAGCTCTCTGCCTACATGCATTTTCGATGAGGGCACGGACAGCATCACTGGTGTCATTGTCATGGCCCCACAAGGGGGGGAAGGGGGGAGTCACAGGACTATAAGCTGGGGACACGGGATTATAGGAAGTAGGTGGCGGCATATATACATAGATATTTTTGTATAATATACCATTACACATTATGTGATATACATATTATTGATATATTTTATCCTAAATTCAGCAGTGTATCACGCTGCTTTAGCGGTAGTCAGAAGAGCCCGTCATCAAAAATCCTGGCCTAGGGCCCCGCTTCAGGATATGGGGGCCATATGGCCATCGTAACATGAACGGGGTTGTATAATTGACTAACAACCGGCTGACCTCAACAAAAAGTTTCCGCCAATTGCAGATACGTTCACTTAGATGGCGGTATCTACGCGGCATTTGTTTCTTTCGTTAATTACGATAAGTTACATTTTTATATCTCGTTCCCCACGTGTAAAGACTTGAAATATATGAACGACAAATTGCACTTGATATCGACCATAGACTCAAGTAGGGTCGCAACATTGCGTAACCCATGCAGCGGTTGCATTATAGTCAACCACTTGTTAGATTGAGCGCGGATTTTTGTGGCAAGTACAATTGTACACTTACACTGTATGTCTTATCGATTATGAATCCATGGAAATACCGCCCCGTGAAGTTTAAACTGATAATGCCACGACCGTTTTCTTTTAATAATGTAAATTTTAATCGTGATGTAGGCGGCATGCAAACTAGATAGTTTTCTTTAAAAAAAAATAAACGAAATAACAAAAACAATACTAGAGGATTGAAAAACAAAAACAAAAAATAAATGCGCATCCAGATAAAAAAAAATCTGCATCTGCACAACATTGCATTACCTTCGCCTTAAAAGTATCCATGATGACGTAGGCAAAGGCAGTGACGTAAGCAACAATTTAAGAATTTGTTTGTTATGAATATCACTTTTCTAGGTATATATATATATACTTCAATTATTTGCAAAATAGAAATGAAAAAAGCGGCTAAATCGTTAGTGGCTCCCCCTTCACTGTCTTGCCTTACCTTTTCGGCAGATGTAGTCACCGGGTGAGAAGAGCACCGGCCTCAGCCTCAGCACCAGTTCGCACAGGAAGCCGGCTTCGGTGTTCTGGAAGATTTCCACCCTCTTCAGGGTGTCTAGGTGCACGTGGATGGCGATTTCAGCCTTCAGTTTGTCCGGCAGGCAGCTGACAGCTTTCTCCTCGTCCGACGACTTTTGGGTCATCCACAGATAGTCGAACCACTTGATGACTTTTACTTGCAAGTGCTGCGATACCCGACGCATTCGCATGTACGTTTTCACCCCGTCCAACTTGGCTGCGAATGAAAAAAAAACCAACAGAAATGTAAAAAAAATGTCAGAATATACACAGAAAAAAGTACTTCCGACCTAACCCTCTACCTGCAATACTGAAAACTGAGACAGCACACCTTAGTTTATAAAAACAGTACATGATGTAGTACTTGCATGTTTTAAAGAAGATGCATTCAAATACGAAAATAACAGGGCTGCTTAATTGTCAGAAGCAACGAATGGATGGGTGAAGCAAAGATGCAAAGCTACAATTTCCGGAATTCCCTAACGTTAAAATACATTGTACATTGTACAAGTGTACATTTAGGTAATTAAAATTGGTTATACTGCTTGTCAATCAAAATACAGACCCAACCGCCATTAAGTTCAGCCTAATTCATTCTGAATTTAAATTATGGCGATCATTACATGTACAGTATATATGTAAGTAATTGAAGTACAATAAAGTATCCGTAATGCTAAAAATAACAATTAATATCGTACATCACGCCGTATGGATTATGATATCGACATTTAATTTACCCTTTGTACCTGTATTTTAATTCACCAAAATGATTACTAAAAAAAATTATAAATATATAAAAACTTGCTAGTTATTATAAAAAATTATAATTGATTTATATAAAGTTTTAAATTCTTCCGTTAATTTTTTTAAAATAATCTTTTCATGAATCTTTTAAAAATCATGCGTGCGATTTTGCTTCTTAATAAATTTATTTTTAATTAAAAAATAAATTATATTTAAAATTAATAACTCCAGGTAAATGAATTATATGGGAAGAGGATGAAACATCTTTATTAAAATTGTTTACCATGTTATTCGAATCAAGTACCCCATCCATAATAATGAAATGTTTTGAATTGAAAAACAAATATTTCGAGAAGTGCATGCATGCAGATTAAATTATATTTCTGCTCAAAATTTCGTAATTATTTATGCATATAGAATGTCACCCTATTCTGAAACTTGAATATTGTTTGCATTTAGTCAAGGACTGTATTTGATGAAATAGGTTTAGGTATCTAGGGACTTTCAATTAAGCTAAGTTAGTTGGGTTAGACGCAACGCCTGCCATCTAAACCGTAGGAAATGTAATGAAATACCCGGAAAATGTTCTCAATTGCTCACATTTTGGAGTATTTTTATAAAAAGAATTAAGTTTCGTTTCCGTGACTTTACAAATTATGCAAAATATCAAGTACATATTCATGCATAAATTTATCAAATATTCGAAGTCACGATTATGGAAGACTAATAATTTTACAGTGTTCCAAAATAGCAATTTTTTATTCCAAACCACTTTTAAGCTTAGTTTTCCGACGTTGGCTGATATTACTTATAGAAAAACTCCACCGAAACTAAAAACTCGAGCATTCTTATGCCATTCATGCAAATTTGAAAGCAGACGGAAGACACTTGACGGTTTTCGGCTTCCGAGCCCACGAATTACAGTATATAGGGCGATTGAAAAGGAAACCCTTCACAAGAACGAAACTGGATCATCCAGAAAAAAAAAGCAACAAGTTTCGAATTATTTCTCAGGAGGTATGAAAGAACTTTTTGCATCCAAAATAACAATTGCGACATTTTTATACAGTGAATTTGATGAAAATGAGTAATGGGAGTAATTCGCAGGCATAATGGGAATGATAGTCGCAAAAAACCAACAATGCCTTCGTGGAAGCAAAAACAAGAAATGCTTCTATAAGCCTAGAAAGTTCCTGCAGATGGATTAGGGAAATGTAGGGACTGCCAATAGAAAACCAGATGAAATTCAAAACCAACTTCAACTAGACATTGTATAGCTTCTGCGCATTATGAGCTCTCTTATACTTTATTAAACAATTTCTTTTGGATTTCAGCTTCGGTCTACTCGGGTAAGCCTCGGAATTCAATGGTCATATATTCCGTGAACTTGAACTGATGGCTTGAGGTTATTGATTTTCAATTCCAGTTTCCTTCAACCGTTCCCAAATGCCAGGTTTTACTGGGAAATTTCACTAGTAAAACATCAACCATGTTACACATGTATATAGCCTACTGTACAGTCAGGGTCATCCATACTTTGTCGTATCGACATACAGTATCTATCTTGATCACACCGTCAACATCAACTTTCTCTCGCCTCTAATGATGGCGTCATCTAACCAGAGTCGCTCTTATAAATTTTGAAGAAGTCAAAACACATACAGTAAAACCTAGAAAAGTAACCACCTTTGAATGGTGACCACCTGTTTATGTTGATCACATTTTAGTGTACATTTCCTTCATAAAAATTCTCTGTATATAGTGACCACCTGTCTATTATTTACAGTGACCTGTGTATGTTGTCTGTTTTGCAATTTTTACATTCTCAATGTACCTTAAAAAGTGACCCGTAAAAAAAGATGAGTCACCTCACATCAAGCTTTAATCCTAGTGGTTCTCTTTAAAAAACAAATGTGTAACAAAGCAATAAATATACTGTACATGTATGCAATGCACATGGACATGATGATTCTGTGGTTTTTTACTACAAGCATGAGTAAAGTGAACATGTTCCTTATTTTAATTTAATTCAGGCATTCTTTGTATAGTGACCATCTGTGTAAAGTGACCAACATAGCATTTTTTCGGTGGTCACTCTTAATAGATTTTACTGTACTTACAATGGTAAAAACCACCATAGATATGCAGTATATAACTAAATATACAGTATATGTATTCAGTATTATTTTCAAAATTAATATTCCTTTGGAGTAAACAGCTCTTGTTTTAAACTCTCGTTTAAGGCACACGCACGTTATACGTGTACAAATATAGTGTAAAAAGGTGATAATTTATATTCCTTCACAAATAATGTTCGACATTTTTCAAACTCCTGTTTTGTAGAGGGACTTGGCTATAACTTTGTCTTTATGCTTTAGTCTGTTTCCATGGTTCATAAAAACATGACCAACAAGATGCTTCGATGAGGTCACACGGACTATCTTCTGGAGTCTGCAGTGTTGCCTTCCAACAATAATCTGTTCTATTCGACTAAAACTAGTAAGGATCAATTTGATAATTTGGGCCAGACCCGCCCATTTATAATTTTCATAAATGGAGGGAATGACTCGGATACGACTTCAGATAGAAGGCAATGAACGAGGAAATAAAACGAGGGAGTGAGGGAGGGGGCAGAGTGAGGGTGGGGAAATGTGGGGGTGGAAATGAGGGTAAAGTAATGACAGTGGGGGAGCTATTATGCAGGGAAAACTGTTAGCACGCAATCGTGCTCGCATTTTGCGAGGTACTAAATTCAAACTAACAGTCACGTGTCTAGAAGTACGGGTATAAATGTCTTTACAGGGTGTCTGTCGAAATCAAAGGCCTGCAATATATGGACCTTGCGGGATAACCGTCTACATGTTGCTGATAACGAGCATAGTGCCTTGCTTTCGTCGATTTTTTTCACTCTTTAAGGTTTATGGGTTTTTTCCTAGTTAGTTTTATGAGGTTATAATAATATACTTTATGATCGTATATATGGAGTGCATGTTGCAGTCTCGTTGCTCGTCGTGTAAGCCTATATCGTCCTGAAATGGCATTTCCAACAAGTAGTACGGCATTAAGATTCTTTAACTGGCATCCTCTCATATACGGACTTAAAAGCAAGAGTTAATATACTGTATTGTAATTTAATGATAATTTCAATTTAGTAGCCGATTAAATTAAGTTTCAATCAACAATGTACACTTGACTATACATGTCAGTACATGATATTGATCCAACTTATTGAGTACTCAGAAGACTGAGGTTCTTCTTGGGTTCAATCAAAATTTATTTTTGATTTTTCAATACATGTAATCCATCACGCATTTTGCATGACTAAATTAATAATGAGTAAATTATGTGAAAAAAATAACTATAAAAGAGAATTAAGATTGATTCTCAGACGGAAGCTTTACGAATGACACTTTTGACAGTCATGAAATCACGTGTGCAAAATCGACAATGCGAATTGGTTTAAAAATCCACTCAACATTGTCGTTGATTTTAAACCAATTCATACGTTCCTTTTGCCCACGTGATTTCACGACTACCAAAAGAGCCATTCATAAAGCTTCTGTCTGAGTACCCCTATTGATTTCGATTTTTAAACCTATAGCTCTATAATTCTGAATAACTGCGGAGAAAGTATACAACATCTTATAAATAGAAGTTATGTGTAAAAGCGCGTTTCTGAAATTTTAATATTACATGTTATGCTCTTTGCGAGCCACTCATATTACATGTATATCTCACATTGACGTATTTGAAACTTTTTCTGCGTATTCTAAAGGCCGTCACACACGGGGATAGTTACACTGTATCTGGAAACTTGGCAAGTTTAGGCCTGTCCGAAAAGTCAAGCGCATATTTCTGAGCATTTTTCTAACCATATGGCTTTTGAAAAGGAAAATTTCAAACAGAGTAACTAGACTTCATTTATGTTTTTATATATTGACAAATTAAAACGTTTCATTTCTCGTAATTCACATTTTAAAAAAATTAACTTTTTGAACATGCATACATTTCCAGATATAACTTTCCTCGTGTGTGACGGCCTTAAGAGCTTGTCGTTGCTATTCGGAACCAAAATGGCAGACAACGAGCTTCTTTTAACATCAATAGTGTACATTTGTAGATTATACGTTGCCTTAGCTGCCATTTTGTGGACAAGATTGCTGAAAGGCTGTAGCAGCAACGAATGTCTACGCAAGTACGCAATGTCTCCAGAACCTTAACATGAAGACATCCGCGTGTCACGATGCTCGGCCTTGCGTCTCACGTCAAGAGGCATGCCTGGAATTGGTGGCGCTGCATGCAGTTTTGGCCTGGAGCATCTCTCCTCTCCAACTCCGAAATAATAACGGCTCGAAAACACGCCAACTTCAACGGTTCAATTTATGACACGTATTTTCCGATATGTCACATGTCCTTTATCTGTCTCGTTTGCGCGCTTATGCACTTTCGATTATGATCTTTCCGAGGAGAGCCAGCATCCGCATTGACGCGTGTATCGCCTTGTGGCGACAACAGCCCATGGAAAAATATACCAGTTCGCAATTGCTCTTTAATCCGATGGCCATCACTGGCGAACTCATAAATATAAGTTATGAAAACCGCGCATCCCGAGCTAGGCTCGGGCCGAGTTTAATGACACTCCCATTTATTAAATATGCCGCGCCACTCGACGAAAGAGTGCATGCGCTTTTTACTCGTCATTTCGCGCCTCTTGAATATTTTATCAGCCTTTCACATTTCCAATTTCATAATGTGATAATTGGACACTTTGCAAAAAAATAAAACGCACCAGTGCAATCGCGCGCGTGCCAGTTATACGATATAGACTGCGGGCGCCACCAGGGAATTTCCTGATGTGAAATTTCCAGCTTTCCTCAACTTTCATCCCTTTCCGCGCGCTGTATATACATGTATATCGCGTGGCTCATCGCACCCTCGTAATCTGGCCAATGGCAACGCACTACGGACATGAAAATAGATTTTAATTAATAGATAAATCATAAATGGCGCATTATACCGCGTCTAGCTCCGCGGGTGTTTCGATCCAAAAAAAAAACAAAAAAAAAACCCTTTTTCATTTGATACGGGCGCTGATGAAACTCGCGCGTTGCAGGGCCATTGCATGCATAAAAGTATAAATTACATCCTAGGCCAACATCCTTATAAAAGCGTGAGTAATTGACCCGTGGCTGGGCATCGGCGCACGTCACTACATATACAGTATATGTGATGGCCGGATGCTCGTTTCTATTTTTCGCCAATTTTAATTGCAGCAATCGTGTTATTACTCGTTAAAATCCGAACATACGATCAAATGCTTAACTCTTACGTATATCGTGCGTCGAAAGTCTATTGGTTACGTTTAGAGCTATTTCACTTCTAAATTAAGATAAGATAATCAATTAAACGTTTGTCTTCATAAACGTTACGAAGAGACATTTATATATCTGAACGTCACAAAAATATCAATAAATGTCATCACGTACAGTGGATACCAATCAACTACAGTCAACACTCATCCATCTTAATCAAGTGAATAAAGTTTGCATGAAAGGATTTCAAGGGGGAGGGCCACTGAATGGGGTGATTAATCTGCCTACTGTGACCATATGTGTTTAGTGGGATGGGTTATGTTAGTTAGGAAGGCCAAAATAAAAGTTCTCATCACCGGTTATACAAGGTATAACCGGTATATAGGCTCGTTTGATAAGCTCCAATAAGGCTTTCTGAACTACCTCAGTCAAATAGTTTTCAGTTGTCAAATAAGTATAATCAAGAGTAGATTGAATTTGGGCTCTTACAGTACATGTCGAGCTGAATGACTTATGTAATTAACCTTAATTATACAAATCCACCAGTATGTGATATATTTACTGCTGGAGTTTCAATGGTCGCGGGTATTGCCCCTATGGTTGTTGTTGAAGATGATGATAATACCTGACATGGTCAAATCTTGCAAATCAATTTCTGCATGGTGTACATAACATATATCGATAAATAAGAAATATTTTTTCCCTCATAATTTCATACACAATTAAAAATGCTTTCATTACATCTATTTTCCCTATGTAATTCGTGTACATCAATAATTCAACAGATATTGGTGTATCAATTCAATGTTAATTTACTTGGTTTCTTTAATGAACGAAATAATATATTTCCAACATTAGTCATCATTATGCGTTAGATAGAACAAAAAACGTCACCAACAATAAAACATTATCAAAAATTTGGGGCTTACCTTGGAACTCCTTGCGCGCCGCACTGACATTGGTCACAATGTTGGCAACGTGACCTAGGACGGTGGCAAAAAGCAGTAATCCGAAAATGAGTTGGATGATGACGAAAAGGTATTCGCCTTTTGTCCTAGGCCTGGGCAACTCGCCGATAGTGGTCAGGGTAAGAGTGCTCCAGTAGAAGGCGTGCAGGTACTCCCTGAGCACGTCGTTGTGGGAGTCCTCCACGCTGTACACCCAGGTGCGGGATCCGAACCCGCCGTTCACGGAAATGATGTGGAAGAGGCAGGCGTTCCAGTGGAAGATCACCATCAAGTAGTGGATGAGGGAGAGGGCGCGGAACACGTTGGGGTAGTTGGTGTGCCGCTCGGTGCGATCCAGAAACGCCCAGAAGCGGTAGATCTTGACCAAGCGGAAGCTGCGCAGGATGGAGTTGTAGCCGATGGACAGATAGAGGAAGTCCAGAGGCAGCAAGCACAACAGATCGATGTAGAACGTGGTGGAGTTCATGTAGTGCTGCCTCAGTTTGATGGAGTCCGTCTGCAGGACGCCGTCCTCCAAGTAGCCCGTCCGGAAGTGGAACGCCACGTCGCAGATGTACAGGAAGTCCGCCATGTAATCCAAGCTGAACCACACGGTCAGCGACTTGCCGGTGATTTCCTGCATTTCAACAACGACAAAAAATTGGGTTTATATAAAGAATCGGCATCGACATGCCTTGCAAAATAGTACAATACCGAGCGCCATTGAAAAGGAAATTTCCGCTCACCGCACTTCAAACGGTTGCTTCTTTTCCTTGTCCACGGAAGAAATAAGCTGGTGCATTCATTTTACAAAATTGCCACTTGAACAATGATGCATCATTTGCTTACCATGGATCAGATAAACGAGAAACAAGATGCATCTTGCGTTCATTGAGAATCAAACAAAAGATGCATCACAAAGGAATTCAAGAGAATCCATGACCTCGATTATTGACGTAACTTTTGAAATGCATTCATGGGAACTAGAAATGCAGTTTAAAAAAAAAATACAAGTGGATAAAAGGAAGCGATTGCGATCGTTAATTTTTTGAATTTTCATTCGATCAAATTCTCTAATGGCAACCCATGCATGTAACACGCCTGTTGAACACAATCGACGCTTCCTTTTATTTTACTTGAAAATTAAAAATAACAATGCGTTTGATCGCAAGAGATCGCAAACCATCATAAATGAAATTTTCCAAATTTAATGTTACAAAATATATCACTCTTTATAAAAAAGAGATTCTGCAAAGAAATAAAAAATAACGTTGCGCTATAATATCCCTATTTAATTCGCTTTTGTTTTGATTTATGGTCAGTAGCGGAACTGCATGCATACGGCTGCAGTTCCGCCAAAAACCAGAAATATAAACAAGAGTGAACTAGTTCGGAATGAAAGCAGCTCGAACAAGCAAGATTCTTCCAACGCTTGTCCTCGAAATGAAATACCCAAAAAGACTTCATTATCAAAATATTTAATTGCGCTCTGAGTGATCTAATTTCGCTTCTGCTGAAATTAATATCACCTTTTTCATATATGCACAAAAAAACTTCACTGCATCTCCACTTTACCCCAACCAAGACGGCTGTCAAGGAGACGCGGGTGTACAGACTTGTTAACTTATGGCGAATTCGACTCATTACACCAGGTGCAGGTGCATGTTCTGGTGGGTGTAAATCGATCACGTGCTATGTATTGCGCGATGCGACCTCCCGACCACCCTTTCCCCCATGTTGGGTGCACCGCCTCCACCAGCTCCCTTGATGGTGGAGGCGGTGCACACCTGGTGCAATAGGTGTATCCAGTCGAATAGGGAACGTAGGGTGCACCCAATTTAGTGAAGTATGCACTATTTCCGAGCCCAACGGAACGGGTGCAGAAACGTGCATCCGGTGCACGCCGGTGTGCACTTTTTGGGCGAGTCGAATTCGCCATTAGACAGTGATTGAGACATCCTATTGATAATCGTATATATCGATCAAATATCGTATAGCGCCGCCCATGTCATTCTTTCATTATCACTATTTATAGATGCTTTTAATCCTTCCAAACTGATTGCTATATACTGGGCAGACCAATGGACACTATTGTGCTACCCTGTGGGTATCTCAGTGGCGTAGGTAAGGGGGGGGGGGGTTGGGATGTTCAACCCCCCGCCTCACGCCATTGAAAATAAATGTACACTAGATAGAAACGACATTTTGTTATTTTAGCTACAAAATATCAAAAATTTTGCACTTGAGGAGGTATTTGTGTCTGAAAGGCGGCTGATCAAAGAGGGGGTATTAAAGCTACATCCTCCATTTTTTGAAGTTCAACACCTGCAGCTGCATTGGTTGCCCTAGTTTTGCACATTTGGTGATATTTCAGCACGTGCGAAATTTTTTGTCACTGACGTGTTCCTGTCTGGGTCATGAACAAAGATCCTATGATCAGGGCGGGATGGGATAGATCACAAAGGAGTGAAATTGTTCTTGTCGGTAAAATCAATCAAATTGATGGTATTGTATTTTTAAAGTTCTTGATCTTGAATTCCTGGGATTCCAAAAAAAAGAATAGCATCATTTTAATTGTACTTACTGATTTTTCCAACTTTATTTCGGCGCCTTTAGAAGTACTGCTTCTTGGCATACCAAAAATTTGGAAATATCCAAAACGAAAATAACACTGACTTAAATATGTGAGTTGGTAAAATTGTCCATGTTTCCTCATGGATAAATTCGCAATAATTTAAATTTCCAAGTACAAATTTGCCACGTTTTTTCAAAGCCAAATTCGCAGTATTTTCAGCAGTTACCGAGGTTAAATTTTCAAAAATTTTCACGCTTGTCCAAGAACAAATTGTTAACGTCTCCCCAAGTAAAAATTTTCAAAATTTTCCACGTTTCCCCAAAGATAAATTCGCCATATTTTCAACAATTCCCGAGGACAAATTTTCCATCTTTTCCTAAGAACAAATTAGCAATAATTTAAATGTAGGAGGACAAATTGGCTATGCTTTCCTGAGTTCAAATTTGCAAAATTTTCCTCCTTTTTTCAAGGACAACTTCGCTATAATTTCAATTTCTGCGGACAAATTGGTCACATTTTCCCCGATGACAGTTTTTCAAAATTTTCCACATTTTTCCTAGTCAAAATTTTCTAAATTCTCCATGTTTTCCCAAGGACAAATTCGCAATAATTTCAAAATTTTTCGAGGACAAATTTTCCCCGTTTCCCTGAGTACAAATTTGCCAAATTTTCTACGTTTTCCCGAGTCAAAATTTGCAAAATTTACAAAATTTCAAACAGTTTCCGAGCACAAACTTGCAAAAAGTTCAACTGTTTTCGAGTAGGCCTACATGTACAGATTTATAAAATTCATACCTTTTCGAGGACAAATTGGCAAAATTCTCAACCTTTTTGTCAATACAAAGTTTAAGAATTTACCATGTTTTGTGAATTCAAATTTGTACAAGTTTCAATGTGAATACAATTTGCTTAATTTGCATATAGGAAAATTAATCTTGCCTGGGGCATTGTGAACCCCAGGGCGACGGCTACTAGTGCCACAGGTTTGGAGGGCCACTGCCCCAAAGTTGGTACAGTAAAACCTGGAAAAGTGACCACCTTTGAATGGTGACCGTCTGTTTATGTTGACCACTTTTTAGTGTTTTGTTTTTTCTGGTGTACATTTCCCGCATAAAAATAATTCTCTGTATAGTGACCAGTGACCACCTGTCTATTGTGTACAGTGACCAGTGTGTGTTGTTTTTTCCAATTATTACATTGCCAATGTACCTTATAAAGTGACCAGATAACAGATGACTCACATTACATCTTTCTTTAACCCATGGACATAAAGATTCTGTACTTTCTTGGTTTTGTGGTTTTTTACTACATTTATTACAGTCTACATGTGCAAGTACAGAGTACATATTCATTATTGTAATGTAATTCACGCATCACATTCTTTGTATAGGGACCACCTGTGTACAGTGACCAACATAGCATTTTTTTGGTGGTCACTCTTAACAGGTTTTACTGTACCTCGATTGACAGTTGAACCCCCCTTCATCCCCCTCTCATGGAAAACGTATACCTACGCCCCTGGAGTATCTGAATGGAATAAGATCTAATATGATCGTATGGCAAAAGTCAATTATCTTCATTCTTGGTACTCAGAGGCCAGCATGCTTGTATGCGCGCATGAACACAGTAGGCGTTGCATACGCCACGCGCGTCTAAACGGGATTTTTGAATTTAAAAAGTATTCGATTTCAGTAAATTTAAGACTGGGTTAGGTTAGGTTATTTCAGCGGGGAAGTAAGGGAGAAACCACTGATTGGGTTAAAAAAATTGATTTATCATGAGTACTTGATTTAGTACCGAGCACTTGACTAGAATGAGTACTTGATTTCTTTCTCAATTAAACAGGGCCTTCGCCCACGAAACCCCACCAAGGAGGGCTCGTGCCCCCCTCGGACATCCCGGAAGGAGCCTGTGGCCTCCACACCCCCGCTGGCCCAACCTGACCTAAACTAGTCTTACTAGGTTAGGTTTATATGTTCAACGACAGTATTATTTTTAATTGAATGTAAATAGCACAATGTTTATTAGCATTATTTCTTTCCAAGTTATGCTCAAAAATTTGAATTTTCAATGTTAAGTGATCTAAATACTATTTAAATTAATATAATGTGTTATATCGATTGTCCATTCCTGGTACGAAGTGTATACAGTGTTATATCGATTCTCCATTCCTAGGTATAAAGCGCATGCGGACCACTAGGTAAATTGGCGTACCAAGATAATTGACTTTTGCCTGATCGTATTGCGTCATATCTTCTAGCATCACACTTATCCCAATCCACTGTCGGGTGGCCTGCTTCAGTCGTTCTCGCTGTTTTAACATCAAAGGTGCCGGCACGGAGTGAGTTCGAGTGATCATACTGGTCTTGTCGTATACTGTGGGCTAGGCCATCTTGCACTATAGGCAAGACTGACCAAGTGACAAATTACGCCTCTTTTCCTCCACCAGTGCCGGATTTACCCATAAGCAGCCTAATCTACAGCTTAGGCTGACACCGTCACTTGCCGATGCCCCTAAATGGCTGAAGCTCTACTCAGCCATTTAGGGACATTGGCAAATGATGGTCTCAGTTACCCCAATCAATGACCAGTGCACAAATTTAGCCACTAATTTAGTATTCCCAAAGGTCGCTCAAGTGGAGCAGCCGGATATGCTTTGTAAAAGGGTGTCTACTCAAAGGAAGCGGCAAATCTGCCTCCTTTCCCAAAATTCTTTGTCACATCAATGTGAAAAGATTAGAAAATACCAAAAATCTATACAAAACACATCACAATTGTTCTAATCATCAAAAATGTCTTTTTTTCTGAAACAATTCTATTGGTTGTATATACTAGGGCATATAGGGCAACAAAGACCATTTTGCTACATGGCAAAAATGCATGTACTCATATACCTTAGTTCTTACTATTGCCAGCAAATCAATTCTGTTTATAAGAAGCAACTGTATTTATCGAGTGTTATTACAATTGACCAGGACTAACTGAAAACTGTTGCTATTCTCACATAATACACTCGTATTTTGTATAAAGATCAGATTTTTACAATTGGAAAAAATTCCGTTTGTAATATATACATGTATTACATACTTACGTCCAAAAAATGCTTCATTTGTGTCAGAAAAATGTCTATTTTTTCCTTGAAAATTTCCTATTTTTGACTATAAAAAATTCCGAAAAAATTGACCGTTTTTTGTCTTAAAAGAAATAAGAAAATCACACCATTGAGATGAAAAAACGCCGATTTTTGGCCAGAAACTTAAAAAAAAATGATCCTATCGAAAAATTGCACTTTTTTCAATTTGCAAACTTTTCAATTACAGCGTTTTCTAAATTCATAATTATGTAACATTTTAGAAATATTCTTATGTACAAGTAAATGTTTAAATATATTAAGATTTGTCATTAGTAGATTTTGTATTTATTGAATATTGACCTTGGTAGATTTTGCTAAATCATGGACAAGACAACATTGGCATATGTCAATTTTGACATTGTCATTAATCAGGAAAATGATTTTTTTAACTTTAAAAATGAAAATATTTTAATTGATCTTATTTCGAAAATTGAGGTACAAAATTTGCCTAATCCAGCACTGGACACTGGAGTGCAAATGGATCTGTTCGAGATCTCGGTTTAAACTATCATTCAATCTAAAACGATTGAATTTTCGAGTTTCCAAGCATTCACCCAGAAATTTCATTTACAACTTCCCTGACTTTTTCAGGTTTTAAAAACATTTCCCTGACCAATGACAATGTGAAAAATTTACATATTTTGCAAGATTTACTAATGACAATTTTTTAAATTAACATAGAAAAACTTTAAAGAAATACATGTACATGTATGTACTATGAAAACGTGGACAATTTTGTAAAATTTGTACTCGAAAAACGTAGAAAATTTTTCAAATTTTTACTTAAAAAATGGGTTTTGAACTAACCATGTCCATGTAGAAGCATAAATTTTGGAATGCAACAACATGACTACGTTGAATTTCCCTGACATTTCCAGATCTGGGGGTACCCTGGCTGTTTATACCGCCTCTCTGTATCATATTAATGATTCAACTTCATTTCTAATCGTCGAAGTCACGTTTTGTGTAACTTCCGATAATACGAACTACGGTTGAAACGAACAAATTTAGTATAAAATCTTTAAATTAAAAACGAGTTACCATGCACGCAGTCAGCCAAACGATGGAGCAGCGACATATGTTTCAACTCCATTCGTCGTAACAGGGGTCAAGGTTCGTGCCAAACTACCTCATGTCTGACATGGTTTAAATGATAATTAATACGCGTAATTCCAGTCTCGTCCATCATCGTCCATTTAAAAAAACTAGGAATGCTCGACAATTTCACTATCAACCATGCAGTTGCGGGCAGAAAAATGTTGCAGTTGAAGCATTTCAACATCTCTGAATGCAAATATTGAATCAACTGCATTGATGTTTAATTGAAAAGCTGTATCAACCAGTCAACGACTTTTGAATCTTGCACATTTACATTTTTATAGAAATTTGTTGAACTGTAGAAGAAAAAAAAAGATACCGAAGTATATAGCTGTGCAATCTTGAATTTTTCAACGTAAAACCAGTAGTAACTAGTAAATGATGACGCCATTCATTAAAACTGTGTCGATGACATCAGCATCACAATTTAAAAAAATGGCATCGTCATCAGAATTTAACAAAAATTCGTCAGTATAAAAATATTAATGGATGAAGTCATCATCAGAATTCGTATTGATGATATCATCAGTATTTTAATAAATAACCTCGTCGTCAGAATTTTTATTAATGACGTCGTCAAACGTGGATAATTTTGCGAATTTGTACTCAGAAAACGTGGAAAATTGTGCAAATTAATATTCAGGAAAAGTGGAAAATTGTGTAAATTTGTATATGGAAAACGTGGAAAATTTTGCAAATCTGTACTCCAAAAATGTGGAAAATTTTTGCAAATTTTCTACTCGGAAAATGGGGCCTGAGCTAACCTCGTAGACGTATTAATTTTGGATCGCCATGACCCTGACTTTTTAAAAATAAACCATTCTTCCCTGACTTTTCCAGGTCATTTTCAAGTTCTCTGACTTTTCTAGTTCTGGGGGAACACTGAATTTTGAGAATATGCCTAAAACTGTAATTTTCCCAAAAAACTTTTCAGAAAAAGTGGAAAATTGTGTAAATTTGTATATGGAAAACGTGGAAAATTTTGCAAATCTGTACTCCAAAAATGTGGAAA
>JAQGAO010002276.1:0-20280 GCA_034697705.1 Ommatoiulus sabulosus | reverse complement strand
TTTTCTATTGGTTGGAATTTCAACCTCCCTTATGTGAACTTTTCAGTTATGTCAACCACTTCTGGTCCCAATTAGTTAGAGAGGTTCTACATAAGAGAGGTTCTACTGATATTCTACATGGATGTATTGATTCTTAAATTTTAAAAGGTATGGGGCATTTCATAACATTTGTAACTCACAAATTTTCAGCTTTCATCAGAACACTGCACAAAGGTTTGGAGAGGATGTTAGGATCTATATATATATATTTAAACATCAATAATAGTGAAAAGCCGTTAACTTCCTTTTGTGGGGAGATAAAAGATGGTGGATTGAGAAGTTACATCTGTCTAGATGAAACACGATGTCCTTGTTATAGCTATATTGAGAAATCTCAACTTTTTGCCAGGACATATTGGAAATTCTTTGGAATGATCAATGTTCATCAGCCTCGTTTTCCAGAAGTTTTCTGCTTTACTGAGTGCATGCTGGAGAATGCAGACTCCGTGCAAACGAGATCCATCAAGCGTGGCGCCATAATGGCGATTCTCCCGCTGATGCGCATTCTGGCGGCGCCGCCGTCAACACATCGCAGGCGCTCGCAAAAACAGGTAGGGGTTTCAACAATGTCTCTTTCTTTTCCCATTTGGACACTTGGGGGCAACCGTGCGTGTGCATCTTAATTGGAGAACGCTATCCTCCAGCGCCGCAACCGTGCAACCTGCATGGCTTCCATGGCAACTCGTTCGTGGTTGCCGTACTTTTCTCAGTGTTGCCATTGGAAGGGCGAACGGCGCCCCCTCTTGGCGGGTGCTGGACAGATTTTGGAATGCCGTTGATGGAAACCCCTGCATAGATATGGTAAGGCTCGAAGATGAAGTTTGCACCCTAACTTAACTTTGTTAGCGTGACGTCACGATCGATGAGCTGAGGATTGAGTCACGTTATATTCACGTGAAGTCATATAGCACCCATTTCCGAAATGGTTTAGGGCTCACGGGCAGCTAAAGCAAGAAAGCGCCCACACGGGGATACGGAGTCCCATGACCCCTTTATAGTTGACAGAAAAATCGGGATAACATCTTTGGTTTCCCATTGTCAAATTGGCGGCTTGACCACATCGGCGCCAGCCGTGCCTTTTGCTATAGTCGCGCCGCCGTTTTTGGCTTAACTTCTTAAGCCCCCTCCTATTTCCATTAACTCGAGCCAGTCGCCAGGCGGCGCTACGGCTCCTTTAGCACTATCGCCTTACTAGCTCTTACCTGAGCAGCGGCGCTGCGGGCTCTTTCTCATCCGATTATTCCGATATGGCGAGCTGGCATGTGACATCGGCTAATACCTGCGTGCGTGTGAGGTGCTTCGGACAGGGGTCAAGGGATGGCGGGGTGTCGGACGATGGGTTTGCATGGTCTGGCAAACACGAGATTAACCTTAATGGTCCTCGAGTCGACTGTCTGGGACCGTGCTCGCGTCCTTTTCGGTCGAACCAGAGCAACCAAGATGGCCGTCGGCCATGGCCAAGGTGGGAGGTCCGCTCGGAAAGATCCTTGAACTCATCGATGAGCTCGGTCGCTAATTTATTAAAGGATTTTAATGTGCAATTACTCATTGCGATGATCTTAACTAAGCTACACTGACGATTTGGGTGCTTTCGTTGAGCATGAAGAGTTTTACATTGAGTCATTAATAATAGAAATTCCGAAAAGAATATTTACACCTCTTGGAAAAATGAAGCGTTTTAACATGTTTTCAAAACAACATGTTTAAAAAACTTCTTTCTCGACATGCCAAAAACGTGCATCGTTTGCATGAAATACAAACATGTGGCTCAAGGCACGATTAAATAGTCCAAATAGCCTATACAGAATTTACATGTAATGCCAGTTGCAATACATAAGGAACTAGCTGGTTTGCTCGGCTGTGCCCGGGCTGTACTTACCGATAAAACGAAGCGATCGAGTGAAAGCGATCCGAAGTAGACCTAATTAATGAACGAGCCACAAAAACATACGGAGCCCCGTAGTGGAAGATTATTATTATTATTATTATTATCATTTTCATTTTGTACGCGTTTTGCGTCATCACGTAAAAACGAAAAAAAAAAGTAATGTTCAGAATATTTTAGACACGATTTATTGGCGCGGAGAGATGTCAATATTTCGCAAATAACATGTATAGTTGATATACATAGAAAACATGAACAAAGCATAGTAAAATTACACGGTGTGTTTCCAGCATGCATTCAGCCAGAAGTGACCAGGCGTCAGGTATTATAAAGTTGATCACTAAGTATAGGAATAATTTCGACCCCGTATACTTATGTCGATATACCTTCAAAGGCGTTTCCGCTCATGTCCATTTTGCGTGAAAGCGTTTCTGGATAATTCCCTCTACCCCCCCCTAAAAACAACCATCCGAACTGTCATCTTACCAAGAAAATTGGCTTTCCCACGTCCACGTATACGTGGAGATGCGAGTTGCCTCGCCAAAGTGCTTTTTGCTCGGCTTAAGTCTCGGATGAGAACGGCCCCTGATTGGCCGCCACCCAGCCACCTGTCTCCAGCAGAGGTCGCATTAGGAGGCGACAGACACTTGGGTGCACGGCTGAAAGGTGATGGCCTTAGGACCCGTTGCAATTACGGTGTTAAAACGTCTCGAGCTTCGATGTCCATTTGCAATTAACACACGCTGATGGTCAGGGAGGGGTCATCGGCGAAAATGAGCGGTTCAGTGGCCCACATTATTTGCACTCACCTGTTTTGGCAACAGGATTTCAACTCAAACTAACAAACTGTTGCTCGATTGGTTGCTGTTATACTATCGGAGGGTAAATAACCACACATGTCTTTACACGAGCGTGAAATGGCCCTGGAACGGGCATCTTAGCACGAAGTAATCCATGTCGATTATTTATTCAAAATGAATTGGCTAAACATTTCTCCAAAAAATTCTGAACAGAAATCTGAGTTGCATAACCGACTAATCATTAAAGGTATTACAAAATTGTCATCTGAAATAAGTCTTCTCTCAGAAATATCAGGGTTTCCCCAGAAATTTCATTTTCAACTTCCCTGAAAAACTTTCCCTGGCCAATGACAAAGTGAAAAATTGATATATTTTCCAAAATTGACACTGGAAAATATTTGTTTAAATTTACTAACGACAATTTTGAAAATTAACATAGATTTTTTGTTTTAAATTTTAAAAAATTGCGTGAATATTTTTTAAAATGGGAAAATTTTGTATTCGGAAAATGTTAAAATTTGTTCTCAGAAAACCTAGAGAATTTTGCTAATTTGTACTCGGAAAACGTGGACAATTTTGCAAATTAATTCTCAGAAGACGTGAAAAACTGTGTAAATTTGTACATGGAAAACGTGGAATTTTTTTTGCTAATTTCTACTGAGAAAATGGGCCCTGAGCTTTGTAAAAGTATTAGTTTTGGATCGCCAAGACTGCGTTGAATTTCCCTGACTTTTTCAAAATAAACCATTCTTCCCTGACTTTTTCAGGTAATTTTCAAGTTCCCTGACTTTTCCAGATTTTCCAGGTCTGAGGGAACCCTGAATATATACAGTGAGATCAAAGTCACTTTATGCAGGCAATCATGGGCGCCCCTTGCCAGCGATGGTTATACCAACGAAGATATGCGTATAAGGCATGCAGCAAAATGAAATTTTGCACAAAAAATCAATTTAGACTTAGGGAACAAATATGGTTGACGTGTTTTAGCTCACAATATGTGGCTCTATTTACAATGGATGTGCACCTCGTTGATATGACACACTATAGGACAGACATGTAGCCTCTGGCAGCGCTTCCTGGTGTCGCGTCTTTCATGGACTTTGTTGTATTATTTCCAGGAAATGGATTTGAATTCGTGTAGGCGGTGGATCCAATGTGCATTGTTTGAGGCAATCATTTGGCCTTTTTCTTTGTTTTGCGCAATAACGACGCTCCGGTGGCTTTGTGACGGGAATCCGAGCTAATTGCGATCCGAGGACGACAGGGATTTTCAATAATTCGTCCGATTTTCTGGCCCGTTTTGTCCAGTTCGTTGAAGGGAAAAATGATTTTTGTAAGCTCGTAGCTAATTGCTCGAACATTTTATGCAGCTTATATCCCTTTTAAGATTGTTGCATGCATTCAATGGGGGACACATCTACAGAAAATTCTGCTTTGGAGCATTTTAACGGTTCTTGAAATCATGAGTCCTTCGCAGAAAACTTCTGTAAATTTCCAAACATGCGTGTAAAGAATTAATGATATCTATAATGGCGATATGTCCATCAAATGTTGAAGTATCCCAGCATGTCTTGACCGTTCATTTGGACCCAGTCTTGAATATTGCAATGAGGTGACATTGCCGCGATGGCGACCATCTTGAGAGTCTCGAGACTTCAAAATCGCAGTTCAAGAACTATGCCTGATATTTTGCTCCCAACCTTGCAATTAATTTCTGCGTCTTTATATATGAGCAAGGTGGCTTAGAGGTTAGCATCCTCGTCTTGCATTCGGTATAGACCCAGGTTCGATTCCCGGGTCGGCTATCCTCCATTGTGGTTTTTTATGGTTTCCCACAATTCCTTCAGGCGAATGCTGAGATGGTTCCTGGACCGTCTTCCCATCCTATTTTCGTCTTGAAGTCCCGGTAATTACGGCGAAATGAACTAAATTGTGATTTTGGGGTCCATCATGACCAGACTGCCTATAGTCTGACTTAATTTGTATAACGATCCCCTCTGCCAAATGGTACTATGTAGGCCTACTGACTGCAGGATAAAGAATTGAATTGAATGGAAGTTTCACAATCTTATTCATGCTAAAAATGGGAAGCCCATATACATAAATATATAGTTGTTTGGCGGTGACGACCATGGATCTACCTTCGATAAAAATTTGAACAGTGAAATCTCTGCTCGAGCATGCATGCATGCATTTCGTTTCCTCTCATGCAGAATGCTTTCCGGCGGTTAACCGCTCGCGTTCACCGGTTAACCGTTGATTGGTCGCAACTCGTCCGAGTGTCATTCTCGTCGCCGCTTCCGCACCGGCGAACAAAGGCGCACGAACATCTCGAGAAGAGCGTCATTCCGCTCGGTTCGTTACGGCGCGGCGCTCGCCGATCAAACAGATCCAGAGGAGCGAAGCTGATCTCGGGTTTCTCGCAAAAAAGCAAGAATTCTGCGCGATTCTTTGTCTCCCTTTGCCCATCTCCCTAACCCCCCCAAGAACCGTCAAGAACATCTGCCGTGCAAACTCGCTTCGCGCCTGATTGGCTGCCGGCTTCTCGATTGGCTTCCCATTTTGTTTGAAGAGCGCCCCCGCTGGGGGCCGGTGGCGCTGCGCCAATCCCTGCGCAGCGCCCCCACCGGAAGCCCCATGGCGCCCTTCCGGAACGGCATAGTGTGCGGCGCTCAATGGTCGACGGTTGCTCCACTCGTGATAGTGGTGGCTGGCGGCGGATGGAATAGCTCGACAATAACGCCGAAGCTTTGACGCATTTCCGCTTTTCTACCGTCGGCTTCCGGAAGCCGCTTTTTGACGAACGACGCTGCGACGCCTCGGACTCGACGTGCGCGGCACGAAGCGCAAGAAGCGACTCGCTTACTCTGTCGGTCCATCTTCAGTATAGTTACGGTTTATCCCATGGGTGGAAAAGTTAATACTACAATACACGATATCGATACAAATAATGAATATAAAACATTTGTTTTGGTTTTATACTTAAAATTATTTGAGACAGATCAAAGGAGTAAGCCGGATATTTGTTCACCTGCAACCTTAACCATATTGGACCTTTGCGTGCCAAATTTAATATTGTATCGATTGTGTATCGATTTAACATTGTAAATTTAATATTGTATCGATATTCATGACAGTGGTCTGAATGTCTTAAAATGGCAAAACATGGACTGATTTGTTCATTATTGTATTCGTGTCCAATTTTAGACTCTTACTTACGTGCTTCAGATTTTCTTATTAAATTTGGCATGCAAAGGTCCAATATGGCTAAGAGTGCAGGTGAAAAAATATACGGCTTACTTCTTTGTTCTTCCTCAAGTAATTTTAAGTATAAAACCAAAACAAGTTGAACACGACAAAGTTAAGATTTCGAGAGTATAAATTTTCGAATTTGTTTCGTGCATCAACTATACTGCATTTTCAGATTCGACGGGGTATTAAAAAGCAATATATGTCTCTCACTTACTCTGCTCAAGTATAGTTTAGTAATTATTTTAAATTTACGTTATACTGATAAAAGCAAAATGTAATATCTATAAATTTTGGTTTTTCTAGTAATTAGCAGAAATGCTTTACAGGGAAGCTTCGGGGGTAGCTTTTGAAAAAAACATGACAATAGAGAATTTTTGCAATACTCAAATCATCTCATGTTTATCTTAAAAATCAAATGGACGTGTTTATTTCTATGTACTTTAATTTTGTAGCTTCGAAACATCGAGTCAATATGTCAAATCATGAAAACATGATTGCGTTTATTGATGCTTGCACGACCGTTTGTCGAGGTTGCTTGTGTCAAGAACCGAGTTACTGAGTGAGGTTATTATTCTGCATTAAAAATGTGCTAAAGAATTGCATGTGGGTATACTTGTACAGTGGTCAGTGGTAATGGGGTAGTAAGTTTAACGGGTAATGGTGCAATGTTACTTATCATTGCTAAGATGGTCAAGCGTAATACTTGCAATTTAATTCAAAGGTCCCTGGACACAGACTTTCTCTAGTTGCCTATTGATTATCCCTTTGATAAGCTCAGTCCATTTTTTTTATAATTTTTGGATTTTCAATCGTGTGAATAGTTGCATATGTTTGCATACTGTGATTGAAATGAGGGCTTCATCGATTAATTCAATGGCGAAATATAAAAAAAAAATTAAAATAAGTTCATTCTGAGAAAAAAGTCAGCTGTTGGTTTTTTTAATGAAAGAAGTAAACATGGGTGTAAGTATCGGTTTTATTTCTATAGAGTTAAGAGACCTTTGGTGTAAATTCTCAAATAGGGTATGTTATACATGTATTTCCGTTACTTATATGTTTCTTCATTCTAATAGCGTTCAATTTTCTAAAATTTGGACAGGGTATATATACACTGTAAAAAATGTAATTACCTTATACCATAGTATCTACATGTATAGCTATTATTTCTCCGCAATAATAAAATGTAATAAACTTGCTTTAACAAATTAAGATGTTTCAAATATAACAGAATTCCGATAAACCGGACAAAGCAGAACACAACGAGCCAAAGGGAAAACGTTTCATTTTTTTCCATAAAATATTACAATTTTTTAAAATCCGATTATATATTAGTTTTGCTTATCCGGAGAAATCCATTTCCATTATTCCCCAGATAATCGGAAGCGTGTGTAATGTTCATTACTTTGAATATGGGTTATGCAATAGTTAAGTAAAATCATGAATGTCTCAGTTTAAATGCCCCGTTAAAATAGAAATACAGTAGTTTGACCATTTTGCAAAACTGCCAGAGTGCGCTCGCGTGTTCACGAATGGTGGGCGTCAACCAGGCTGCGGCCATGTGACAGGATGTGACGAGAATGCGATGCAGAAATGCTGACAGCTTGTCAAAGGAGAGCATCTTCGCTCTTCGTCCCGGTCGGGTCAGGATGAGGGGTTGGTGGGCGTGGCCCTGGCGTCTTCATCTCCACCATGGCGTGTGGCTCTCGCGCGATGGCGGTCATTCTCCCTCGCTGTACTCGTTTCTGGGGAACATCTTGCCGACGTAATTGAATTTCCATAAAAAGCCTAAACGAAAACGAGCTTAATGGAAACCAGCGCAACGCATTAGTCTTAATTGGCGTCAGACTGGAATTCCGAACGGAAGGAATCCGGATTGCGCTTTTGGGAAAACTGTGTACTTAAACCCCCGGCTGCTAATAGGTTTAGATGATGGAAAGTCGCGCGATGTGCCATGAGATTAAGCCCACGGACGGTCAGGGAACTTGTTTTTTTTGTGCCCGTGGAAATTGACATTGGAGATGGTCTAAAAGAAAATACACTATACTTGCAATGGGTGTTACAAATGACTGTTTTTTTAGCTAGTATAAAATGTACACTATATAGGAATGATTGCATGTTACCATCATGTTTTATTTAAAGTTCATGGCTATACGGTATAACACGTGCTGAGTAATGTGTTGCTGGACGTCCAAATTAAAGTGGTTGTCCTATAGTGGCCCATTTTATACTCTATGGGCCGGTTGCACCAAAAGAGGTTAAGAAAAACCTAGGGTTAACCTACTGTGTAACTCTAGGTTAACCTACCGTTGTATTGCACAAGCAATACTACGGATGAATCTGATGAAGCTATAGGGAATCGCGCATGCTACAACACCTGGTCACACAGGTAGGTGTAGTCAGGATGAGCAATCTGGCAGCATTGGTCAAAGTTAGTTCCTTTCCAGTCCTCCATTTTGGTTTTAGGAGGTTAAACATGAGTTTCATAACCCTGGGAATATTTCAGCAAGAGTTAATTGGTACAACACAAACATCTAACCCGAAGGTTAACCTGGAGTCAAATCTTAATCCAAGGTTAGTAAACCTCAGATTTTAACCTAAGTTGGTGCAAACGGCCCTAAGAAATAAGTGTTTAAACTGTAAAAAATACTCCAGCGATCAATAAAGGTATTATCTCAACTCACAACACCGTTATTGGTGCATCGAAAAACTTGTAATGGCATATGCTATAAATATGTTGCTTGACGACCAGCTTAAAGTGGGTGTCCTATTGTATAGTGGCCCACACTCCTAAGAAATAAAGGTGTTTAAATTTTCCCCTTAAGGGCTGCCCTTAATTGCCCTTAAGGACTGATCAGATTTCCAAGCACCAACAAAATGTTGGAGGATTTGGGACACCTTAATTTGCCTTTTCTTCTTAGAGTGTATAAGGGTATTTTTCGTATAATGTAGTATGTATATTATATATCCTTTAAATTTGTGATGCCCTAGAGTTTATCTGAGTAATACAAATCAAGAAGATCCTCCCATTAGCGCAGTTTTTCCAAAAGGTGCAACAACATCGTGACGCCCTGTAGTGGCGATCTAGTGTGATCTCGTTGGATCACGAAACGCGGCTTGGATAAGCAGAACAGGAGCCCTATCCACCCCTCTAAGATTCCCAAAAAGTATGATATCCATGGCCGAACACCAATAGCGTCCCGACCGTGTAATTACTGGTAACAATTATATTTCGCAGGGTAAGTGTCGTCTTTCTACCCCCGTTGAAAGGTGCAGTTTGGGCATTCTTTGAATCCGTCAGGTTTTACGCCACCAACCCCTGCAGCATCAATAGGATGGCTTAACGCGAGGCAAGCAAGCGTAATACACAGATACAGATAATGGACAGGGGCATTTGGGGGCCCTTCCTCAAATGGGGCATTAAAGACACACCAGGGACAATTGCAAAAATACTCAAAATGGCTGACCTGAAATCCTATATAGGACGTGTTTGCATCCTTGCCTTAAAGGGATGCATGTCATTGACATAATGTGCAAGGTATCTTCCTCAATCGAAGTACATTCTTCCCCCTCCCCCACAATATATTTTAGAAAATAGTTGCAGTTTATGGGAATATGCATGTTTCAGCATGCTAATTTTGTTGTAATTTCAGTATAGGTTATACAGTACAAGGGCGCATTTCTAAAACTATGATTCCATGCAGCTATACAGTAAATGCATATATATGTTGTGTTTTAATAAATTCCGAAATGCATTTTTTGCCTTACAGGCACTACGCCCTATACTGACCAACCAACCAACCTTGCAACCAACCGAAATGCATTTGACGATGCTCTTATGAAAATGGATTGATGCATTTATTTCTTATTTCGTCAGATTCTAAGATGCATTCAGAATGCAAGTATATTGCGATATATTTCGTATAATTGAGAATTTTCGTAAATTTAACCAATTGATACAGTTTCGAATGGAACATGGGATTTACGTCATACAATGTATGGGAATGCATCAATTGGTTCAATTTAGACATTTTTAGTATCTCTGCATGTATATTTGAATAAAATATATATCGTATACATTTAATTAATTAAAAATATACTCGAATACTATAAATGGCTTTAATAAAATGCATTTTGAAATTATTGGACTGTAGGTGTTATGTTTTTCTCGCTACAATGTGGGGCTCGTGATGCTATCCAAACAGGGATTAAGACAGCCCACGCACGAATATCACCTCGACACAATGGGGCGCTCACCAGGGCACAGATGGCGCCACCTGCGTTCAATGGCGCTGCAAAAGTGTCATTGAAACGGAAAACCAATTGATGCGCCGCGCGTTTACGTGCCTATATGGGGGGCGAGGGATCCCTTGTCTCAGAGGGCAGGGTGTAGGGTTGAAGCCCCTTCAAAAAGGATGCACTGATGTAGGGACAATTGGACAAGACATAGGGAAGAAAGTCGCGGTTGTTTAGGGGAAGAGGAGATAAAGCGGGTAATGAACCCCCTGCCAGAAATGGGGCCTCGTTCATTCCGAATGACTTCACTCCGGGTCCATTGCCTAAAATCCTGCCCGGATTCGGTACGCCTGTAAGGGGATAATGATGTGAAATTTCGGCTTTTGGAAGAGACAAATTTGGAAATGCTCAGGCGAGGATCTTTGTGATTTATTTTTCCCTCAAGTTAACGAATTCGTTAACTTTTGATGACGACAAAGGCAAGTAACCCGAGGGACAATGAGATCATTTTGTTATTAACATACAGTGTATTAGTTTTCATGCTTTGGCCAACATTTTCTTAAAGGGACCGCATTCATTCGCTAGGGGTACTCAAACAGAAGCAATGGAAATGGCACTTTGGCCGTTGTGAGATCACGTGTGCATAGTTGACAAACCAAAAATGTATACTCAATGTAATCACTGCATGTTTTTTTTTAAACCAATGAATGCATTTCTTTTGTACGTACGGTTGATTTCACGTTTGCCAAGGTGCGATGCGAAAAGATTTCGTCTGAGTATACTCCTGATGTAACGTGTGAAAGTTTCATACATCGCAGATTTAGTTTCGTCGCTTCGCCGCTATATGGCGCACGACCTACTTGCGATCTTATATATTTAATGGGTACAGCGGCGTTCCTTAAAAATCGAAGCAACGCCTCATTTACTCCTCAGTTCTGACTAGAGCAGTTTCGGAGTTGCTCGTTTTTCGGGCGCCGTCCATCTTTTTCCCACAGTCTTCCATTTTTGCGAGCTTGACCATGGAGTCGGTTCGTTCTTTTGATCGTCCCTGTCCCGCGTCATCTCATCACGCGCCGTGAGCTGGAGCCGGTCAGTCTGTGGTATGAAGTGGCCCCCACTCGGCTCCACTAGAGTGGAACAGCCGAATCGGTGAGGGGGTCCTAACACGCGCACGCATGCGTGATGGCAAAAACACACTCGCCCACTGTACCCCCGGCCACCGACTTAAAGATATATTAATCTCAAATATTTTGGCCGGTCGGAACCCACCCACGACCCCTTTTACTCCCGCCAGGCATTAGCATGCGTTGCAAGCTGAGCAAGGATTTTTTTGTTTCTTGTTCGAAACATGTTTAAGAGTAGCATATTCTAGTTGTAGAAATACTTTCAATTTCATGCGCATTATACATGTAATGTAATGAATTTGTGTTGAAAAATGCAATGTTCATACAGTATTGTACAATTTAGTTATTTATTTAGAGATTCGGTTTTGAATCAGTCGGATTGCAGATTATCCGACGTCTTTTTTACTCATTTTTAGTTGGCGTTAACCGACTTTCCGAATTGGGAGTTTCCAATTACGGTAAGGGGCAATTCAAAAAAGGCATTCTCAAAATTTGCCCAAAATTGGACTCCCCCTACCCCCTGTCCGCATTGTGTCCGATCAAGGAGCCCCCTCCCCCCATTCGGACATCCGAAACGTAAGAAAGTTCTATTCTGAAAATGTTGAAAGTTTCGCAAATTTGTACTCGGAAAACGTAAATTTTGTACTCTAAAATGGTTGAGAATTTTGCCAATTTGTCCTCAGAATCTGTTGGAAATTTTGCAAATTTCTCCTCGGAAACTGTTGAAAATTTTATAAATATTTACTCGAAAACAGTTGAAAATTTTATAAATTCAACTCGCAACTCTGTTTTCAACTCGAAAACAGTTGAAAATGTTGCAGATTTGTACTTGGGAAAATGTTGCAAATTCGTCCTCGGGAAAACTTGGAAATTTTTGCAAATTTACCCTCGAGAAAACGTGGAAAAATTGTAAAGTTGACCTCGGAAAAGAGGTTGAAAATTTATATATAGATAAAAATGAAAATTTTGCAAATGCATGGACCATAATCGAGGTTTTAAGTTCTCTGACTTTTCCAGGTTTTCCAGGACTGGAGATACCCTGTTTACTGACTTTTGCAATTTTTACGCAGATTTTCCGACCATGAAACGCGACCTTCACGTTTTTGTCTCCTTTTCTCGTGCGCATCCGCTGAAAAACGACGCCTGGCGTCCAATATCTCATGAAAAATAAAGGGTCAAGGTGGACGTTCGAGCCCTGGTCCGACCGTATACAGAGATTTAATGGCGGAGGTGGGAAGGGTTCGCGCTGGACACGAACAAATCAATGCATGCGTTGTCTATTTACGAGCTTCCTAAAATCGAAATGACACGCTTTTTGGGTGCTTTTTCGCAACATGAGAGGAGGACCCGAGCGCTTCTCGTTTTATGGATCAATAATTCAAATCTCGCGTATGCGCCATAATTTTTCTTTTTCCCTCCCTCCCCCCCCCTTCCTCACCCCCTCCTTCAGCCGCATCTCCGCTTGATCAGGGCACGCAGCTCCGTATATAAAATATGATTTTTAATAACAAAAAATAGGTAGGAGGACAGGAGGCCGTAGATTGCGACGCCAAAACCGGCCGGCCATGGATGCCGAGCGAGATAAATCACTAAATTTCGAGAAGTGACAGCGGAAAAAATTGGGCGAATTGTGTAGTGTATACTTTTATACATGCGTTCCGGAAACGATGCATGCTGAACGTGTTCTGCGCTCGGAACGCAGCGAAAGCACCCTGTCAAAGGGTGTAGATTTTAGCAATTTCTTGCTGGAAAATGTTCGTAGAAAACAACACGATATATTTTTATTTTGAGGGAACTTAGGCAATTTACATTTACAAAAGTTCAGAAAATTACTAACCAGTTTATTAACAACTAGTTGGAAGGCCCGGCTTTTCCCGAGCTCATGTACTTACCGATAGCGACGAAGTAGGCCTAATGAACGAATAATGATCGCTGCGCCCCCATACCATTTCAGCAATAGCGCTTCATGGAAAAACATTTCGCCCACTAATCCACAAACATACCCACATACATCTCTTATTTGTATATATATAGATGGCTGCTTTCAAATAAAAGCGTGTTATTTAATAATAGGCTACAGGAGGTATATCTACTAAATAACCATTTTAATATGGTTATTTGATTAAAGTTCAATTATACATTTACAAGAAGAAATGGAAATTTCTAGAGGATCATGCATATGTTGATTAAAAAGCAACGTGGAAAGATTCAGGAAATTTTGGAATTGATCAAGTATAACATGGCATGTGTATTATTTGCCTGATATGTATATTTATTTCCGATTTTCCCAACATTTTACAAAGTTCAAATTGAAAAATTTACAAATAACACAATGCTATATTTTTAGTACACCGCACATTTAAAATTTTAAATAAATTGCACGTACATTTAGAAAAAATTATATTCAAACATCTAAAGTTTATTACAAAAAAAGCCCGATCAATTCTTTCCATTTTAAGGTTCTTAAATTTCAAAATGGGTTATATAACTTTGCGGCATAACCTCTTCTCACCCTAAACAAAAAATGTTATCATTTCAGTTGAAAAAAAAGTTTTTGAAGTTTATTTAGTTATTTAAACACAACATTCTCATTATTCGTGCACGCAAGTGCCGTGTTTAATTTCTATTGCAATTACAGGTCTTTTACCTAATTTCAAAATCCATCAAATTCTTTTAACAAAAAACCTATCCATTTTTTATTTTAACGAGTTTTGAGAGTTTAGTGCTATTCCGCTAAATTTTCCAATGCAATTTTGACAACGTCATAGTATACATAAACTGGATTTGATAGCGGCACATTTTTAAACGTTTTTTCCCCACTTTGATCTGATTCATTTTTCAAACATTTAACAATTAATATCGTTAATTGCTTCATTATCATCTCCATTACATTTACTGTTTTTATTTATTTATACACAAAACTTTCCCAGCCTTGTCAAAGCTAGTATAATTGATACGCATGTTTCTCACGTGCGAATCTTAAATTTCTCACCTATTTTAGTTTCTAACTACCATATAAGGAGTAGTCTGAATAAGAAAACGCCTCAAAAACCTACCATTTTTAACTCGGCTGATGTCTTTCTCCCCCCCAATTGTTCAAGGAACTTATTGCGTTTGAAACAACGCCGCTATCTTGCATGGTTATACTTCCCACCAGATGGCGTTGCCGGCCCGCGTAACTTTCGTCATCTGGAATAAAACAAGATTTATACAAAGATTGTCGATTTAAGCAGCATTCAACATGAAAAAAGAAAAAAATTTAAAAAAAGAAATGGAAACTTTAGCAGTTTCCATCTTGTTACATCTCAAAGACATGTGATGCGAGTGACCTGTAGACGTCTGAATACAGAATCCTGTAGTTAAAACTAGGATTAACTTTACTGTGTAACTCTAGGTAAACCCGCCGTTGTATTGCACAAGCACGGATTAGGGAAAAAATGAAGAGAAAGGTTAACCTAGCCAGTAGGCAGGGTTAACCTCGAGTTATTAGGCAAAACAACATGGACACTACAGATGAATCTGATGAAGCTAGGTAATTGTGCATGCTACACCACCTGGCCACACAGACAGGGGAAGCCAAGATACGCAATCTGGCAGCATTGGTCAAAGTTAGTTCCACGGGGTTAGTTCCTTTCTGTTCTCCATTTTGGTTTCAGCATGGGTTCCATAACCCATTACCTTTACAGAAAAGTTTAAATTGTAATCACGTGAGGTTAAGAACATTAATTAGTTCTCTCGTAACTACGATCAAACACATATTATTAACAAAACTTGTACATGGCACGATCATATCAAATTGTGCAAGCACGTTTACATGAAATGTACGTGCAATTTATGTCACGATTTGTCAAGTCAAGCTTTCGCCGTTGCCAGATGAGCAAGTCAAAAAAGTTTGTCAGAAATTTTCTGAATGGGAAACTCCATGTATACATGTACAGTATATACTGTAAAGGTTGTCACGTGGTGGCGTCACCCTCACCCCGAACTTCCGTCCCCTCGCTGACTACAGTCATTCCAGGGTGTGGACTTAATTCACTCAGGTGCATACCTGAGTGAGCTCATATAAGGCCATAATTTTTAACAGCGTTTTGTCCCGTTGCACTATACACATAAAACGCGATGGAAAAAAATCAGCTCCGTTAATGATGTTTGCGAGGCCTTTATGAACACTGAGGTTTTGTAGGGTGACGAAAAATCCGAAATTGCATAAAAAAAAATTGGCTGGGTCATGGTTTCGGGAATGCTGAGACGAGGTCCTGCCCAGACTGAATTATTGAGCGATGCTTCGCTTCCAATTATATTAATCCACATATTTTTTTTTAATTAGCAGGATTTGGCCTACTAAGCTCGTAAATTTGCTGGCGGCTATTTTAGGTGGTGCTCTTTTATGGCCATATTTTTTATTCGTTTCTGTTTTTGTTTTTTTTGCACTTATTGCGCATGGGACGATATTGTCGTGTTTGGTTTTTTGTCCCAACGTGAAATTAATACGTAAATATGGAAGTTGGCATCTGTAGTCTCCGAGGGTCGGCCACAACTGAACGAATAATAATGATAATAATAAATGGTGTTTTTTTTTTGTTGAGGGTTCGTGGTTTTGCGAAAACATTTCGAGCTAAAGTTACTATACTATTTTTTCGTATAAGTGCCAACAACCCTAAAAGCGCAAGAATACCCAGATTCAAGAACATTAATACATTTTAGAGTACTTTAAAGGCGGGTTGCACCAAGAGGTTAAGAATAACCTAGGGTTAACCTACTGTGTAACTCTAGGTTAATCCACCGTTGTATTCACAGTGGTTGTATTGCACAAGCACGGGTTAGGGAAAAAATGAAAAAAAAAGGTTAACCCGTTAGTAGGCAGCTAGGGTTAATCTCGGGTTATTAGGAAAAACAACATGGCGCACACTACGGATGAATCCGATGAAGCTAGGAAATTGCGCATACTACACCACCTGGTCACACAGACAGGGGAAGCCAGGATGCGCAATCTGGCAGCATTGGTCAAAGGTATGGCGTATTCCAATCGTCCAAAAAATCTGCACCGGTGTAGGTTACAAGGTAGTGCCGATTTCCATCCCGTCCTCCATTTTGGTTTCAGCAGGTCAAACATGCTTGGGTTCCATAACCCTGGGGATATTTCATCAAGAGTTAATTGGTGCAACACAAACATCTAACCTGAAGTCAACCTGGAGTCAAATTTTAACCCAAGGTTAGTAAACCTCAGATTTTAACCTATAAGTTGGTGCAATGATCTTATGGTTTTAGAAATTTTGTCGCGACATGAAACTTGATAAGGGGATTCATTTCTGTTTACGAAAGTTGTTTGGAAACAATGATTGAGACATTGTTGATTTGTTTCATTATCATCCGGATGATGGAAATTACCCCTGATAATTTTCAAAAATGGAAGAATTTCAAATATGCTAAGCTTTCAAATGAATTTTTTTGTGGGAATGGGGGGAGGGGGGGGGAAGAGAACCGTGTTACTCGGACAAAAGCTTATCGAATCGCACTTTGGCATCCGTGAAGTTAGGTGCAAGCTCACGGGTTGCGCCATCTTGCGGTTGTATATTTTTTTTTCAGAGCTGGCTGACGTCACGCGTGACTGACCGATGCTCTCTCACCGCAACCCATTGTCGGTTTTCTCGCAATTAGCCGCAAGAGAGTGCGAAAAAATGGCGCGTTTTTTAATTAATCGCAAAATATGAGCGCAATTAAACACCGCCAAACGCTATTTCTAGGCAGTTTTTTGGGGGCGCAACGCGTGATGTACGCGGCGCGGGGTCAGGGGTCACGGTAACGCAATCGCCCGTGGAGCGTCCCGTTCGCTTTCGTCCCTCCTAATTGCCCCTGCCCGTTCATTTAATCGCTTAATTATTTTTTTCTCTTTTCATTGAGCCGAGATATCACTCGTCGGATGTTCTCATTAACACCCGACGACCTTTGGCGGTGACCTTTTCCTTGTCCGAAACGCCGACTCAAAAGTGTTAAAACCAGCGCTTGGTTTTTTTTCCCGTTTTTTCTCCCCATTTCTCTTAATAAGTTTTTTCGAATATCTCCTTCTGTACTTCCTTTCATCTTCGCTAATTAATCGAAACGAGCCAATTTATGAAATTTATTTAATACGTTTATCAACTTTAAAGAGATTTCCCTCTCTGATACGCGCCACATCTTCCTTAATTATCAGTCTACGCCTACGGCACAATTGGAGGACTTCGTGCCCACCTCCCACCCTGGGCACCCTCACAACCTGGGCAGGAGGGGGCGCCAATGTGCGTTTTTAGTACAAAAATAGGATATATGGCTCTGCCGCCATTTTGGATTTTTTTTTTTGTCCAGAACGCGTGTTTACCATGGCTGTTTTGATGTCTAAACATCGAAACATTAAAAACATCGTAGTCTCGATCAAAATGTAGCGTTGAAAGATTTTCCTAAGTTTACTTAGAACCGAGTCATTTATATACACACGTTTAGGGGCCATTCAAAAATGACGTCCTCAAAATTTTCCCAAAATTGGACTCCCCCCTGTCCGCATTTTGTCTGGTCAATCAGGACACCCCTCCTCCCCCCATTCGGACCTTCGAAACTTTAAAAAAATGGTATTCGGAAAATGGTGAAAGTTTTGCAAATTTTTATTCGGAAAACGTAAATTTTGTACAGTACTTGAGAATTTTGCCAATATGTCCTTAGAATCTGTTGGAAATGTTGCAAATTTCTCCTCTGAAACTGTGGAAAATTTGACAGATCTTTACTCGAAAACAGTTGAAAATGTTGAAGATCTGTGTATACTTGGGAAAAGGTGGAAATTTTTGCAAATTTGTCTTCGAAAAAACGTGGAAAAATTTGTAAAGTTGACCTCGGAAAAAGTTGAAAATTTAACCTCGAGAAAAATGAGTATTTTGCAAGTGGACCCTGATCGAGGTTTTGAGTTCTTTGACTTTTCCAGGTTTTCCAGGACTGGAGGTACCCTGTTTACTGCCTTTTTTTAACCCACATATGCGATATTAAGCTCAATTTCCCTTTTCCTTTGGGAACTGATTTTTTTTGGCATTTTTTTTCTCAAGTAGACGTCCGAGATGGTCATATCCCGTTCCCTCCCTGTCCACATTGTGTCCGTGACACAACCTATCCCCTCCTATATACGCCCTACATGAGGACGTCTTTTTTGAATGACCCCTTAGCAGGTCTCAAAGCCGCCATTTAGATTTTTCAAATTAATTTAAAAACTCAAAACGACCTAATACGGGCATAAATTTAGCATCACCTTAATTTGTCTCAACTTTCCATATGTACTTTTAGTTAATATTTAATTCCTTTTTTCTCGAGAATACAGTAGGATATTTCCCAGCCATGAAATCAGCGAATTGCATTAATTCGAAAGTTTTAACGGAATGTCGTTTGAGGCAGATGATTTTTGCGCAAAAAAACACTGCAATTCTATTCCCCTCGGCTAATTAATCATGCCGTCGCGTCTGTTTTTCTCCAAATCTGTAATTTCATTCACGCAATATGTATTATGTATTTCCCACCCTCTCGCGCGGGATTTCCCCTTCCCCCCACACACACCACACTACCCTACCCGACCCGTGCATGCTCAAGTGCCGTCTCATTCCGCATCCTAACCCATAAAAAGCGACCCCCCTGGATTTTTTTTTATGGAAATATTTCCCGACTGAGATGTGCCATAGTCCGTTTTTTTTTCGAGAAACACGCACTTCGCCTGATTGAGCGCGAAGCCGGAGCGCTTTTGCGAACGTTGGGGGGAGAATCCGGATAGAGCTCCCGAGCCGCTCCAATTCCGCTGCGCTAAATGAAGGGTGGGCCAGATGAGCTTTTCGTGCAAATTCAACCGCTTTTAAATCGCAACGCCCTGGCATAACTCCCACCGCATCGGATTTGCTTTTTAGATCGAGATCGATGGATGATCCACCAAATTTGCATCCCATGGATGCTTCGTGTTGTTTCTCGAATTTACAGCTTGACAACATGCAAGCTGTATATACACGTGTTTATAAACCGTTGTTCGTATTATCGAAAGTCGAACAAAACATGCCTTCAACAATAAGAACTAAAGTTTCATCGAAGTTTGAATGAACTCCTATACCTCTATATCCGAATTAGGAATTCGTCTTATACGAAGAAATTAACATTATTTGTCCATGCCCTATACATAGAACGAAGGCTAGAAATGACTTTGTATTATCCAGAATTTGTTTAAAGCGAGTTCGTCTTAATGATGTTCTACTTCATTTTTCCATTATATCAACTCGTTGCATCCTCGCTGCAACTTTTATCGGACAATTTCCCGTTATAAGTACATTTTTCATATTGTCTAAAGTTTGTTTTCACGGTAACAGCGTAATATAAGCTCGGGAAATCGAAAATTCATTTGTTTTATCTAAAAATCTGTAATATCCGAATTAGGAATTCGTCTTAAACGAAGAAATTAACATTATTTGTCCATGACCTATACATAGAAAGAAGGCTGGAAATGACTTTGTATTATCCGGAATTCGTTTAAAGCGAGTTCGTCTTAATGATGTTCTACTTTTATTTTTCCATTATATCAACTCGTTGCATCCTCGTTTCAAAAGTGATACAACTTAGTAATTGTCAATTTCCGATTTAAGACGACATATAGTAAAACGAAATGAGCTCTATACTCAATAAAAACGACATAACTGAGGTTCCTCTAAATGACACTATACGTTGTCACTTTATTTTACCGCGCATTATAATGCATTAAAACTTGCCTTACCGTAAAAACTGAATTAAGCGCCGTACCCGCAATTCGCGCCTACCTCAATTAATCGCCGGGGGGGTTTCCCGAAATTTGCAAATAAGCGCCTGGCCTTCATTAAGCGCCGGGGCCTTCATTAAGCGCCCCCCCTTTTTTTCCTTTTTGCACTTTTATTGAAAGTTATATACCCTATTGTCTTTTGCT
>JAQGAO010002275.1:0-20282 GCA_034697705.1 Ommatoiulus sabulosus | reverse complement strand
AATTTCAGTTCAGTTCAGTCGCAAGTGATTTCCAAATGAATTTTTTTTATTCATTTAAAAATAGTTACTGTAGTCTGTATCAGTTGAAAGGGACGCCGACGATTGCGCTTACATATTTGACGAATTTATCTGCATTTGTGTAAACATTACGTTAAAAAATAATAAATTTGAAAATGAATATTTAACAATTTAATGAAAGTCTAAACTCCAAATATTCCGCGCACTACAATTCAAAATATGGTGTTTTAAACTAAAATTAAAGAAAAAAGAATTTTCCGAAAAATAGGAGTACAAACAAAAACAGGGGTTAGAAAAACGATTTTCACTATTTTCGGAAAAAAAAACAAAAAAATTAATTACAAAATTGTCATTATGTTCCATAAAATTTTCATCATTATCGATAAATTATCCTTATTTTCAGAAAAACGATCGTTACATTTTTATTAAAAATTATAATAAAGCATTGAAAATTTTTTATATTTTCTGAAAAATTGTATATTTCGTGTAAAATGGTGCATTTCTTAAAAAAATTTATATTTTCAGAATTGAATATAGTTTGTTATTATGTTAATTGAATATTATTTGAATATTTTGCGTGAAATTGTACATTTTTTAAAAATGCGCATATTTTCTTAAAAATAACGCATTTTGTAAAAGGTTATATATTCCGTAAACAAATTTAAATTTTCTGAAATTTTTTTATTTTATATAATACATGTAATTACGTTTTTTCTAAAAAGTTAAATATTTCGTGAAAAATTGTACATTTCCTCTTTATTTTTATAAAATTTTAATATATTTCTCTCTTAATTTTGTAAAAATTGTAATATTTTCTTCTCTTAACTTTGTAAAATTTTCAATATTTTCTCCTCTTTATTTTGCAAAATTTTCAATATTTATTTTTCTTTATTTTGCAAAAGTTTCAATAATTTCTTATCTTAATTTTGTACGTTTACTTACAACAGAATCCCGGTTAATCCGACAACGGATAATCAACAACTTTTCATAAAACCATCAGATTTAGCCAATTATTCAAGGCGGATATCCGTGAAAGGTTAATTAGGGAAATGTAAATCAAGGGGCACCGACTGTAGTATTTCAATATTCGTTTTAACGAACATGGCTATTATTTAACAAGCTAGGTCATCGGGTCTTACCATTCTCATTTAAAATGCATCTTTCATCCATAAACGTTTGCCAGCTAATTAAATATTCGTATTTAGAAGAGAAAAAAAATATGATGAGGGTAGGGTCAGGTTACCTTATCGTGTCGATTTAAATTCACGAAACATAAAATACGTCGAAGAACTGGTTCAAGACGTTGTTTGTTTAAAGATAAACAACAACTTTTGATGTTAATGATATCATGATTAAAATCTGGAAAAAAACGCAAAGATAAAATTAGATTTTAAGAAATTTTACGTACAGTCGCACTATGTCAAGAAACTCTGAACCGTCAAAATGCTGAGCACCTCCTCTCCCCGAATAAAAAATGCTTTAAAATTTGCAAAATTTGCCAATGAATATGAGGGAAATTTCACATTTTTAAACAACAACATTTAATTACATTTTGCAAAATTTACCGATGGTACTTTTTTTTGAAATTTTGAAAAACAGACCGACAAAACTGTTTAAATTTTGCAAAATTGACGGGAGGAAAATGTTTGAAAATTTTGCAAAATTAAGAGAAAAAAATATTGCAAATTTTACAAGATTAAGAGAAGAAATTTTTAAATTTTATAAAAATAAAGAGAAGAAAATATTAAAAATTTTGGAAAATAAATAAAGATAAATATACAATTTTGAAAAATTAAGAGAAGAAAATTTGACAAAATGAAGAGCGAAAAAATTGGAAAAATTTGCAGAATTAAGGGAGAAAAACACTGCAAGCAAAGTTTTCAATTTACATCACAAACTTTTTAAGAGGAGTTAATAATTTTGAAAAAAGATTTTTTTCCCCCCCTAATTACCCTGGGCGCCCGGGCGTAGTCCACCTCCTGGCACCCTCGTTGCTCCGGCCCTGCAATTTGTTTTAGCCTAAAATTCGTAATTTCCAAATTCGAAATTAGAAAAAATTGACATTATTCGTCCATACCCAAGGACGAGAATTGGAAATGAGTCGGAACTACCAGAAATTGGTATAAATCGAGTTCTTCTTAACGAGGTTCCACCGTTCCACTCTCGGATATCCGCGACTCCAATTCTCTTTCAAAGTATGAAATATGGAAACTTTATTTGCCAAGCATTAAATAGAAAAGTTTACACTTCAAAAGCACTCTTGTAACGAGAGAGAAAATAACCTTCATCCAGAAACCTGCGTGTTTATTTTGGCAGAAATATATTGTTTGAAAAATAAAAGTAATAAGAATAATCATTTCAATCTGAAATGTGAGAAAAATTCAATAAAATGTTAACATTATGATTATTTCAACGTACAGTGTACGTTACCACTCTCAACACTATGACGTCATTTCCTGGAGTGATAAATTTACGATCATCACACAACTTTCTGTTAAATATTCTGGTAATTAAAAACAACGTTTAAATTGATATTCAAAAACTGTCTCAAACTTCCAAAATATCTTCAAATTTACAACAAATAAATTGACACTCTACCGAAATAACGCCTCAAATGGGGAAACAATAGAAAAACTTCGATTAAAGGACCTGTAAAAATAACCAGAAAATTAGATCGAAAATACGGAAATTTTGCGGGAAGATTACCTAAATAACAGAATATTTACAATTTGTTACCTGGTCAGATCATAAACTCATCACTTTTAAAACCAGTGAGTCAAAAATTACCTAAATTCTCGATTGTTTACATTTCGTGACACCCGATCGAGAATGGGGTTGTTCGACAGCGATCGCAGCGCCGCCACCACAGTGTGACCAACTAACTGATCACTGCTTATCTGTGTATTCTGCTTCGGACCTTTTGCTCATTTTGACATTTTTATAGTGAAATATCGAGGAATGTTAAGGCAAACAGCTCGGCATCTGTCGATTTTCCAAAGGCACGGCACATGCGCAGTTTGCTCCTGGGTCTCAATTTTCCAAAGGCACATGCGCAGTTCGCTCCTAGGCCTACATTTTACAAAGGCACATGCACAGTTCGCTCCTGGCAAACAACCCCTTCTAGAGTGTCGCGCCACCTGACGGAAAAACGAACAACGTCCATTGGCAAGAAACGGCTGGTCATAACCTGTAGAAAAACTGCTTTTAAAAACATATTTTGAGTTAGTTATTCAATAATTGCAAACTCGAATCCATTTTGTTTCGTAAAAAGGGAAGATAAACATGGTACCTGCGATGTTAAAATTGAGAAATACACATGTGAAATAAATGGAAATTCCAAATACAAAATTGTTATCCATATTTTTCTTTACGAGACTGAAAACTATTTTTTTTTTAGAAAATTCCATAAACTGTTTCTTTTCAATTCAATTTCAAACATATAAAAATACCGAATAAGTAAATTTCATATATATTTTTAAAACAATATTTTTTTTTGCCAAATATCAAAAAACAATTTCTTTAAAAAGAAATTTTTCAACATTCAATTTCAACTTATTTAAAGTCGTTAAAAATGTAAAAACTTAACTACTTTAGACTTTTACTTTAAATTTTCACTTTTCAGTTTACAATTTAGTTTAAACAATGGCAAAATTTAACGAAATGTTTAAATTTTAGATATACGAGTTTTTTTAAAATATCCAATAAAATTTTATTTCAAATTTCATATATTTCTTTTTTTTAAAAAAACAATTTCAACTTATAAGAACTCGGTTAAAAACAGGAAAAACGCAACTATGTTACGTTACCTAACATTTTCACTTTTACTTTAAATTTTAACTTATTCTTTAAAACATCAATGGAAACATTTGACGAAATGTTTGAATTTTAGAACCATTTTTGCATTTTACAAAATTTCCAAAAACGAATCTTTCGAAAAATCATATTTTTTTTTAAAAAAAAATCAATTTCAACTCGTTAAAAATATAAAAAACGTACACTACTTTTATTTTAAAAATTTAAGCCTTTTAGATTACGAAATAAATTTGGTCAAATTTAAAACAGCAGAATTTTAACATATTTTTTAAAGTTAAAATTTCTTTTTTAAAATCAACAATTTTAAATCAAAACTAACGAGAATGTTTTACGAATAAACTACAACTATACTTAGGAATTTTTTTTTCTAAATTTTGAATCAAATGTTTAAATTTTAAACGCTGCAGGTAGAGTGTTTAGGATCCCCAAGATGGCGCCGCCGTTCTTCTAAAAACCAGCGCAGCAGACCATCGACATGATTATTATTTGAAAAACAAAAACAAGTACATAAATCAAAATCGAAAGAAAATGTGAACATTTGATAACACCTTGAAATGTGGCCTTAGGCGCGCGCCATCTATCATTTCCGGGTTTAGATGAGGAAGTGGTTGAGCAAATCGGAAGTGAGATTAATGTTAAGGAAGGCGTGCGGAATATCATCTGAGCAGCAAAGAACAAACAAACAAACAAACACACACGCGTGATGCTTCTTAAAAAACAAACACCAAAAAACCTATTAGCAATAATTAGCATCTAAAGAAAATTGCATATTTTCGTAAATTAACATTCTGCTTTGTACATCTTGGCAAACGGAGCGCCCCCTGTCGTACATGTTTTTCGGTCTTGAAAACGCTCCTTGTTTTAATAACCGGTAACTAGTTTTATAGAACAAAAAAACAAAAACAAACGATTTAATTGAGATTTATGGAAAATTATTAAAGTCGTTTTTGCCGAAGAAATATTAAGGTCGATGTCACCAATGTTTTAGACAGGTTCGGAATGTTCTAAGATGTGTTAAGAATTATCTTAGACATGTCAGGAATGTTATCTGACATGTTAGAAATGTTCTAAGACATTTTAAGAATTTCATCATACAGGTTAAAATGTTCTCAAACATGATAATACTATTCTGGGACTTGTTCAGACAGATACGCCCAAGAACATTTTAACATAGAGTATGTTTGAGACATGTTTAAAATGTTCTCAAACAAGTTAAGTATGTTTGAGACATGTTTAAAATGTTCTCAGACATGTTAAAATATTCTAAGACAATTTAAAAATTTTCCCAGACATATTGATAATGTCCTAAAACATGTTATAAATATTTTTGACAGGTTAAGAGTGTTTCAGACATGTTAAAATGTTCTTAGACTCTTAATAATGTCCTCAGACATGTTAATAATGTTCTCAGACATGTTAAGAATGTTTGTTTTAGACAGGTTAAGAATGTTCTCATCGACATGCTATGTTAAGACCGTCGTAAAACTTTCAAAATGTTCTTCATCAGATATGTCTGAAATGTTCTCCGACATGTTAAAAATGTTTTTAAAACATACCAAGAATGTTCTAAAACATGTTAAGAATCGTCTTAGACACTTCAAGAATGTTTTTAGACGCGGTAATCTTAGAACATAAATTAATAAAACGAAATCACCTGACATAAAACTTCCCTCCAAAAAACAGCTTTCAAATTTAGAGTTATTTGGAGAATGACATCATTCCAATGACATTACTCCTTCAACCAGCGCCACCTTTACGGCCTAAAAACAAGTACGGCGAGAGGATTTCTCAACTACCAAATAAAACAATAGTTTAGAGATACAAAACACAAGGTCGTAACAAAGCGCTATGAAAAAATAGCTTCGAATGAGGCCGGGCGCTCGTCGAAATGACACGTGACATGACGTGTGATTTTTCCGTAATATCCCGAAACCTATGCAAACATATGGGTCAGCGCACTCAAAAATGATGTCACTTTAGCGGGCGCTGATCGACCCAGATCTTTTCAGCAGTTTCGACGTGTTGCTGACAAATCACGCGTCATATCGTGTTACGTGTCATCTCGGCAAGCGCCCTGAATTACAAAGTTTTAAAAACAAAATTCAAGAAAAATATGAATTATTAATCAGAAGAAACACGAATTGAAATCTATATAAAAATACACTGCATTTAGTTTTTTTTCAAATTGAAAGTCACGCACACTTAAAAATCACCAAAGTTCGAGAAAAATTCCAAAACTAAGAGAAATAGACGAGAAATTCTTGGAAATAGACACATTTTGCACTTCAATTATTATAATCGATTAATTAATTTAATAAGAATCGACGTTAAAAGTCGAAGTTAATTAGCGGCGAATCTAACTCACCTAAACAGAACGCGGAAGTGAAGACGTCGCACCAGGCTCCTTACATAAATGTCATTAATAATGTCATTAACGGTAATGACATTACCTGCGAGAAAGTTGGGTCATTACTTTTCAACCTAGGATGAAAAGTGATGGCCGTTAAGGCAGCAATTTCTTCATTATTTTTAATGTCATTACCCTACACGATCATTATTAATGTCACTTCCGGCAGGCTGATGGCATTATCGATGAACGTGTAGGGTCTGCTTGAAAGCCTATCAGGTCACTTAGGGAAATTGTTCAAAATTCTGCAAAAGTGTTCAACATTCTGCAAAATTCTTGCTAAAGTGTTCAAACATTCTGCAAAATTCTTGCTAAATTGTTCCAAATTCTGGAAAATTCCTTCAAAACTGTTCACAATTCAATTTTTGCACAATCGCTTTTGAAAGATTCTTTCAAAATTTACCTAAATTCAACCAAATTCTGGCCAAATTTTTCCCCAATTTATTTTCTGCACAATTGTTTTGAAAAATTCTTTCAAAAAAATTCTAAATTCTGCAAAATATTTGTAAATTTTTTCACAATTCATTTTATGCACAATAGTCTTCACAAAATTCTTTTAGCATTTTTCTAAATACAGTAAAATTCTTGCAAAACTGTACACGATTCATTTTCTGCGCAATATTCTTGCAAAATTCTAAATTTTTAACAATTTTTGCAAAATTCTTTCAAAAATTGCGGCTTGAACCCTTTTAAAGTATTAATTTAAGTAATGCGAACGAATAGAAAAATTGTAAAGCGATTCAAATGTCAACAATTTTTTTCAAAACTTTCCAAAATTCTGTAAAATATTTGAAACTTTTATTTTTTAAAATCTGGTCTGTCGTCAAGCCCTTTCAGACAGAGTTAGGGCCCCGCTATGACGTCATCCCTTCCACGGTCTACGGAACAGGCCTATATAGGTGGCGCGCTCAACGCTGAGCACCACAAAAACCAAAATTAATCGAGCAATAATTAACCGGTTAACTGACTGCGCCGAAATCCTCCAAATGGAAAAATTAAGGATTTTCACCGAGTGCTATAAGCTGCGAGAGAATGTTTTTATGGGGGTGTAAAATTCGCATGGTGGCGCCCTCTACATGTGCCTGCCCCTAGCGGCTAAACTGAAAAAAGCACAAATCGGAGATTAAAATTAACTAGAGATAATCTTAACCATTAGAATTAGTTAAAAACGGATTAATTTGCATATGACGCGCTGCCCTACCAGAGATGGTAATCGAACAAAACTCCAGGACAATAGGACGATGCGGGGGTGCGTCACAAATTTCAATTTGAATTGCAAAAGTTCAGAATTTTGTTATTTTTTTTTCTTATTAATGTAAAAAGTTGGCAGCACGAATGACTAAGGGCACATTTAGTTCATAAAGTACAATTTTTAAGGTGCATTTAAAGAGTCTTTTAAGATAAATTTTATCGTTTAGGTCATTGTAAATTGATTCCTTTTATAACGTCCTAAAAATCGATGAGTAGTGGGACCTTTTTTATCTATATCTATAAAGATGAGATGTATGTATGTATGTGTGTGTGTGGCTTAGTGAGCGAAAAGTTTTTCCATGGTTTTTTATGGTATGGGGGCGCTGCGGTCATGATTCGTTCATAAAGGTGCGTTCACGTTGAATTTGTGTGCAAGCGACTGGAAACAAGAAGAAGAAGAAACAATGCCCCAAGGGTCTCAGCCCTTCTAAGGCAGGGATGTGTATATTATGTAGTTAATTAAAAGGTGATAAAGTGTAAGATAAAATGGAAACAAGTTCAACGTGAACGTACCCTTAGGTCTTAGTACTTCGTTGCTTCAGCAAGTTGTACTGAAACTACGCTGCTCGGCCATTTCGTGTTTTGTTTCGTTTTTTGGGGATTAAACTTCACTGATCGCTTATTTGCTTCCCGTTATCGCATTACTATTGGTAAGTACAGCCCGGGTAAAGCCGGGCCTTCCATCTAGTTTTTTTATTATAAAAATGTGTTAAACCAAATTTTGAAAATTTTTAAGGGGCGGGCGGTTATTATTTTTTTATTTATTTTTTTTTTTCATTTATGAAGTGCTCATACAAGGGGATATCAGTTAAGTTTTTTCACTCCGTTTTAGGGAACGGAGAATTTCCTCGAATGTGTAGGAAAATGGTCGTTGTTAGGGATACTTTTGGAAACTCAAACGTAGTACTATAAAGGTGAGTGCGAGTTGCATTTTTTCGTTTTTAAAATCATTCCTAATTTAGGAACCTTTTATTTTTAAGAACTTTTTTCGGGATCCCTAAGCGTCTTTAAAAGCACGACTCGACTGTACATATAAGTGAGGATCATGATACCAGGGGTACTCAAACAGAAGCTGAACGCATCGTGAGATCACTCGCCTACAACCAATGCATGATATATTCATTGATTTAAAAACACCCGATTATCTCTTAAGATTTTACGCGCGTGACTTCACGGTTGCCATGATACGATTCGTAAAGCTTCCCTCTGAGCATCCCTAAAATTGGTAGCGTTATCTTTTAGAATTTATGTCAATAATGCTTGTGTCAGATCACGTTTCTCACTCCAAGCCTCGCGCGCCATGTGCGAGCAATGTTTTCTACGCATGCGCCCCTGTTCTTGAGAGGGGCAGGCGGACAATAGAGAAATTCAGTGCATCTAGCAGGAAATATGACAAATTTGAACGACAAACGTTAATTGTTTAACGAATGTGACAATTTATCGTTAAAGGAGGGTTGTAAATTGATGTACAGTGAGGCTGTTGTTAAAGGCTACGTACGTCTTACAGTATAGTGGCATCTATATTGGCATCTTATATATTTGAGAAACGAGGAAGTTTAGGCCATCTTGCCCTTTCTCATTAAAGACGTTCTGGAGAAACCCATTAAGACAAAGTAGGTAAAATGACAGTCGCACGAAACGCTTATAACTATACGTCAATGCTGAGCACACGCACACCATTCAAAAGAAAATATGTTTACGTTGTCGTTTAACGTGCGTAGCTTTTTTGTGCACGGAATCTCTCTATTTTGTATAGTTTTTCTTTCCTGTTGGTCGGAGACGTTAAACAAAAAATCAATTTCCGATGGCCTAAAACGAACAAATTTTCCATTTTCCCGAGCAGGAAAAAAAAGCGTTTCGTCTGACTTTCGCTAATACGAACTACGGTTCAAGCCCACAAATTTCGACGTCCCTGACGCTTCCTCTTAACGAAATTCGACCACAATGTGACGTTGCGACGCACCCATCGTATCGACGTATTATTTTCGGGTGCTGTAATAATACGAGCTCAATAAATAACGAGATATTCGAGTAAAAATAGGCATGCGGAAAGCCACCATGATCAGCATTTGATTGTGGGGGGAGGGTTAATTAATTAAATAATTATTATTTATAGAAATAAGAAATTCATTCGCCACGAATTAAATGAGCGTCAAAATGGCGACGAAAATTGTTTTTTTCTTCTACTCTCTAAAAGCAACTTCTCGATAGGCCCTTGAAAAAATAGTAAAGAGCTAGGGCCTCTAGTGGAGTCTAGATGAGTTAAAAGCGACCTTAAAAATCAGGGTCGTACGATGATTATAATTAAAGATAGAATATATAAGCCTAATTTATAAGCCTCGTTAACAATAACAGCTCGAGATAAAATGTGACGTATTAAAAGCGTGTGTGAAGGCAGGGGGAGTGGGAAATATTTATAAGTGGGGGTAGATATATATATATATATTTTATACATAAGCAATATAGGAATATTTTTATATAAAAAAGATATTCGTTTTGAAAGAGATGTCAAAAAACGGATCGAAAACAATCGATCGATTCGTCTGAGATTGAATTAAAATCGGGCTAATTGAAGCTGATGAGCGAGATTGCTATATGGATTAATTAGCCACTCGTGCAACTGGCGCCACCTGGTGCTCGATATGATCGTGGGGAGAAATTGATAGTCCTTACTTTCTGGAATTATAAGCTCGAATTAATAATCGATAGCTGCGTTTTGGCTCGGTGGATATACTAACGAAAAGGATCGATACAAAAATTAAAAATCTGTAAAATTGATCAAAATCAAATTTGAAAATTTGTGAACAATTTTACAAATTTACAAATTTAATTTTATTTATTAGTGATCTTCATTACTAACGAAATAACAGTATTTTTTCTTTTAATAATAATTTTTGGAATTTACAATCAAAATCAACTTTGTAATTATTTTAATTTTTGATTAATTCACATTTTCGTATTTACAATTTTTAGGGAAAAAACCTGTTATTTTGCCATATTTTAGCATGTTTGGTAATTTTTGGACTTTAAAATTAAAAATACATCAAAATCATATTTGTAACTTTGCAAACTATCGTAAACCAGCGAGTTTCTTGAAAATATCTCAATTTCCCAAATAACTGTATTTATAATTTTAATGAAAAATGTTAATTTTGCCAATTTTTGCAATGTTTTGGAATTTTTGAAATTTAAATTTAAATTAAATCAAAATTAAATTTGCAAATTTGTTAATTTGTAGTATATTTAGAGTGTTTCTTGAAAATAACTTGATTTCCCAAATAATTGTACTTGTAATTATAAAAAAACGTTATTTTTGCATATTTTGGAATATTTTTCTGAGATACATTAGCTTTATTTTTCTTTTGCTATTAAAGTTTTGATCTAAGTTTCGATTTTTGATACTATCAAAGATCATTGTGAATGCTAACGTAATTAAGATCAATATTAGTTAAAAATAAAAATGAAATTTGCAAATTTGCTCCTTTTTAATATCTTCGGATTGGTTCTTGAAAATAACATGATTTACCAAATAAGATTATTTTAATTTTAAGAAAAAGAACGTTATTTTTTGCTATATTTTTGCATGTTTTAGAAATTTGTGGCTAAAAAATCTCTGGCTAAGTTTTGATGTTTAAGAGTTTTTCACATATTTTCGTTAACCTAAGTTAACATAATTTGCAATGTCATCAGATTTAAAATAATGACATCAGTTTTTTATAAATAAGAATTTTTAAATTATTATATAATTTGGAGCATTTGTGCAAGTTTTCCCCTTGATCGAATAAGCTTTGATTATTAATTCGAGTTTTAAATCCACAATTGGTAAATTGAATAAACACAAAGTTTAAATATGAGTAGTAAATTTCGAACATTTCTGGCCACTCGTTAATCATCACTTTCTTAAGGGGTTCCCCCAAATTAAGTGAATGCATAAACTCGAGGAAACTGATGGACAAATAAATTTCCTACATTTTAATTTTAAAATTGAATTTTCTACGTTCAGAACACTAATTTATCATACCTTCAATCTTGTCAAAACTTAGGATAGGTTTCATTAAATTTTCCACACTCGAATCTTACATTTCTTTAAAAAAAAAATTAAAGATGGCGGCTGTGAGAGACCCCCTTAAAAGTTTTCGGATGAAAATCTTAATGAAAAATAAAACATTTATCAATAATAAATGAATATTGGATATTTTTAACCAAATCGTTTGTTTTTAAAAATTTAGGATACAATTTCTCAAGTTTCGCCGCCTTCGAGTCTCCCAATTTTCTAAATATCAAGATGGCGACCGTGAGGGACCCCTTAAAAAACACAAACTTCGATCGAAAAAATACTTTTTTCGGGGTGAAAAACTTGATGAAATATTGATGATTTGAGCGAAAAGCTGCCTGCAAAAGTCCACTCACTGGAAAACGGGATAATGAAATTTATTTCGGATCAATATCAGGAAATCGTCCTTAAAACATCGTTTCCTGTTTTTTACGAAACCCCTGAGAGGAAAGCCTCGTTATTTCGATCCAACTGAAAAATTCTTAACAATTTCACTACTGGATAAAATGGCTTTCAATCGTCCCTAGTGGCTTCCATTCTTCTACTAATTTATCATAGATGGCATATCTTTCTTTGTTTGTTTTTTTAAAAAATCTTCACGACAACCGTGACAAATTCTGCTTATTTAAACTATTATTTCGATATCGGAAACGGAAATAATGCCAATGTTATCGACTCTTATTTGAAGAAAAAAAAATACTGAAATATCCCGATATTGAATTTCGATAAATAACAATTTCCATAATAGTATGGACGAAAAAAAAGCTTTCGAGGCTTTATACGCTTTCAAATAATTTAAAAAAAAAAACTTGAAATCGTTCGTTCTTTTCCATGAATGAATTTAAAATTTTAATTTTGATTAAAAAATAAAAAGTTTAGAATGTTAGAGAAATTATACTTATTTTAACACTGAAAGAAAAATCTAGTTTTCATACAGTGTAGATACTTGCATAGATATAATTCGAAAGACACTTGTCCCATTAATCTTCAGCTAAATTAATAATAAAATAAAAGTCTTTCATAATTAATTCATTTAAAATAAATTGAATGCTTTGCTAATTGATTTTTAATTAAATTCGATGCTATTTGAGTTTTACTTACATTCAATGTTCTTTGATTTTAATTAAATTAAAGTTCTAATTGAGTTTTAATTAAATTCAATGCTTTTTGATTTTCAATTAAATTCAACGCTTTTTGATTTTCAAATAAATTCAACGCTATTTGATTTTTAATAATTAAGTTCAATGCTGTCTGATTTTTAATTAAATTCGATGCTATTTTAATTTTACTTACATTCATTGTTATTTGATTTTAATTAAATTCAATGCTAATTCATTTTTTTAATGAAATTTAATACTATTTGACTTTTAATTTAATTCGATGATATTTAATTTTTTAATTCAACGCCATTTCATTTTTAAATAAATGCGATGTTATTTGAATTTTACTTACATTCGATGTTATTTGATCTTAATTAAATTCAATGCTAATTCATTTTGAAATAAATTAAACGCTATTTGATTTTCAATTAAATTCAACACTATTCGATTTCTAATTTAATTCGATGATCGTTAATTTTTTTAATTAAAATCAACGCCATTTGAATTTTAATTAAATGCGATGCTATTTGATTTTCAATTAAATTCAATTCTACGCTCGTATTTGATTTTTAATTACGTTCAACGCTATCTGATTTTTTTTAAAATTCTAAACAATAGAATCACATTGGAATCTCGTTAAGCAGAACTCGCTTTACACGAAATTCTGCAACTACGAACTCTTTTTCAGTCCCCGTCCTAGCACATGATCGAATAACGTTAATTTCTACGCTTACAACGAATTTCGAATTCGGATATTACAAATCTTCGTCTTAAACGCGTGCATTTTCGACTTCCCGAGCATTCGCGCTAAGTTTCGTTAAAACAAACTTTAGACGATTTGAAAAACTAGTCGAAATGTATTCGAAATCACGTTTTGTCCGCGCTTTCGTTAATGCGAACTACAGTAGGCTATACGCTTTAAAACGAACAAATTTCGACGTCCCTCTAGCTTCGTCTTAACCAAACTCGTTTCTCTTAGAAAGTTTTTCGCGGCTAATTCGCTTTAAGATCTCAATTTTGTTATAACCGAATCGAATCTGTGATAAATCCGCATCGTTAAAAAAACCTCGAGCATCATTTTCCAGTTTTCCAGTGCTTCGACATTCGCGGTTTTTTCACGACTTTTTTCAGAAAAATCGAGAAATTTCACGCATTTTTTTCTTTTTCTTAGAAAGTCTTTTACAGTTTCACTTGGAAACGGGAGAGGGGGGTGGGGGGAGTAGTGCAATGTTATTATAACCTATTATATTAAACCCGTTACCCAAACTTCCGACAGTTTCGGGTAATTTCTACACATTTCTGTCATATTTTGAAAAAGATGTACATTCATGAAACGTACATCTTAGAAGCGAAATAAAACCCATAAAAAGCTTATTAAATAGAGCTCTCGGCGTACGATAATTACACATTTTAAGCCAAATCCCCCTCAGCTTTACCCAAATAGTATATTTTGCGTGAGCGTTTTAAAAAAGGCCGAAGCATTTCGAGCTTAAACATCGAAGTTTTTTTTGTTTTGGTAAATGCACCTTTGTCCGGCTCATCGTGCGCTCGTGGCGCCACCTACGGGTCAAATGCTGATCATTTTTCGTCGATTATTCCTGTTTTTTTTTTGTTTTTTTTTTCTTCTTCTTCTTTATAGATTTTTCTAACCGAATTTCTTCGACGCATTTTCTTCCTATATGTTGTAATTTTTTTACACTTGATTCGGTTTCGAGATGAGGTTTTCCTTGACTCCTTTGATGTCCACCGTCACTTGATCGGGGTTTCTGGGGAAGGACTTCCGGTCACCCATCGGCGACTGCACGCTGGAGCGTCGTGACCCCGCCACGCTGCGACGATCGCCGCTTCCTATATATAGAATTACAAGTTTTATTACAAAATGATTTTATTTACGAATGGATTGATATGACATCGTCGTAATTTTAGGAATGATGACATCATCAACCAAAATTTAAGGGATGATGACATCATAAAAATTTAAGGAATGGTGAGTGACATCATCCGAAAAAATCGGCAATTTTTCAGAAAATTAGTCGGGCATTTTTTCGAACATCGATTCGGGATTTAATCGCGTGGCTTATACCTGTACAAGAACACTACCGGGCATTAAATGTTCGTTTTTCAGAATGTTTTTCAAATGTGCGAAAAAAATTCGAAAATTTTTCGGACATTCATCCGGCATTTGCTCTTGACATTTAATCATTTGGCTGGTACAGGAGTCTAGCTACCAGATATTAATCGGGCAATTTAAACGGGCATTTAATCGCTTGTCTCGTACAGGAAACCTACCTATTTAAATGAATCGAAATTATACTACGCGAACGAAGAGTTGACTTATCATGTATTTTAAAACAAATTTTTATCGAAAAGATGCCCAATTATAATCGGGGATTTTTTTTTCGGACGTATACTCGTGCAAATAATCAAACTTAATCGGAAATTAATAAACTACAGTGTAATTAAAACTATACTTCATGCAGTTATAGAAAATACGACGTAGTTATCCCTAAACAAGTTTATAGATGGCGCTGCTAGATATCATTCAGCCTGCAAAAACAGCTCCATATGGTGGCTAGAAGCGCACGACTGACAAAGTTTAAAGTCGAATAATTCATTCGAGTAGAAATTTTTCAATGACCCCTAACATCGGGCAACCTAACGATACACCGAGGATGAGCGTGTTTGCCAACAACTTTCGTCACGGATGCGGAGTGACGCTCGAGGACGTAAGCTCCGCATAAGGACTAATGACGTAACCGGATTGACGTCAGCAGCCCGGACTCTTTTCGAAAGGATTACTTCCTCGTCCGGGTCAACATCCTCGGGCGTTTTGTTTGTTTTCGTCGAATTCGGCTTGACGTCACGGAATTCATCTAAACAGTTTATTTTATAAAACCAAAAAAAGCTCATCAATCGACGCTTTTCTAAATCCATCAGCGTTATTCGCGGGATGCACGATCATCGTTTATCCCAGATGATGGAACCAGATGATGAAACCCGGAGAGGAAAACTAATACGGCTAAAGTCGCTTGATTCGATCACGTTACTTGCCGTGATCTTGACCGAAATTGGCGATAAACGTCAAAAAACACGCTAAACTTTGACCTTATCGAAATAATTAACGTTTTTTTTACAAATACGTTGAAATCCACTTGAGTCCAGTGGCTGATGCATTAGAACGCTTAGATGCACGCATGCACAGTTGTCCGAACGTCCGAGTGCTAATACGAAACACGCTCGAACTCATTTCGGGCGTTCGCGTTACGTTGAAGCGTGGAAAATATGATCGAATTACGCGATGAGACGACCAGATTAAGCGAATCTTTACATAAAGGCGTTACATAAAATGTTCTGACCTCATAAAATGGCTGACTGGATTATGCTCGATTCGTTGCACACACTCTAAAAAAGGTATACCTAATAATAATAATAATAATAATAATAAAAATTTTATTCAAGGCATGGGAAGGTTTACAAATAAACGCTTATACCCAACCTGGGTTAGTATACAAAGTGTACATGGGTGCTTATTTGTTGCAGATGGGGGGTGCCAGCATATGTGAGTTCATTCAATATTTTAAAGCAGTTGCGAAGGTCTGATTTGATTCGTCCGATTTCTAATGTTTCAATCCCCAGTTTGTCTAATCTTTGTTTATATGTAAGGCCTCGCATTCCATGTAGCTTTTTTGTAAACTTTTTCTGCACTGATTCCACTTTAGTAATATCTTTCTTAAGGTAGGGGCTCCATACCTCACTAGAGAATTTCAGGATGGGTCTTACATATGTAGCAAATGCCTTCCATAAGGTAGTACAATCCCTACTTTGAAAACATTTGAGGATCAAGTTGGCCTGCCAGTGGGCTTTTATAGCAACTTGACTGCAGTGATCGCTGAACTTAAGGTTCTTGCTAAATATGATGCCCAAGTCCTTTTGAGTCTTTACTGCCATAATCACAGTGTCCCCAAACAGTGTACGGATGGTGGGGATTATCGTGAGCCAGGTATAGCGTACCACACTTGATTTCTTTCAAAGATAATTTCCACATCGAGGCCCAATTAGCCACACTGTTAAGCGAGTTCTGCAGAGTATCTCGATTCTGAGCTGTATCCGTACTCTGAAGCAGCTTGGTGTCATCAGCATATACATAAATGCCTGTGGAAGGGTCTACCTGTTCCAACATCTTATCAATAAAAAGATAAACAAAAATGGTCCAAGCACACTGCCTTGAGAGACTCCACTTAGTACAGGCAGTGCTTCAGAGGTTTCTACCCCTATACGAACTACCCGTTTTCGATCACTAAGAAAGGCTGCTATCCATGCCAATATAGGATATATAGAGGTTTCTCCCCAATACGAACTACCCGTTTTCTATCACTAAGAAAGGCTGCTTTCCATGCCAATATATGCCAAATAGAACCTTTTGAGGTTCTTTAACTCGCTACACCGGGAGAAACTTCTTAGGTACTTTCAAGAACCCCAAAAAAGGTGTTGTTTTTAAGAACCTTCTATAAAAGGTTTCAAATACACAAATAAGGTTTAATTCACTTAACCTTTTTAAAAATTTCATTATAAATGTAAAAAGGTCTTTATAAATTGAAAGGGTTCAAAATAAGGATGATTTTGAAAAGCAATTCTTTTTGGAATATTTTAGTTCACAAAATTCTGATCAGTATCATCCATTCCGAAGTAGCTATATACGTGATTGCTATGTTTTCATCGTGAAAACAAAGTGATATTAGACTGAATAGCTGCTATAACCCCGTAATTTGAACTAAAACGTACACATTTTGGAAATAAACATCCAAATGTAAGAAAAGTTGCAGCAATAAATTAAAATATGAATATGCACGTGGTTGCTTGTGCTTTTGTCCAGAAAATGTAGTGCTATTAAGATGTACAACTTCTATGGCATAAGAGTAAAAATTGAAATCTTGGGCACAATAACTTGATCTAATCTAACCTGAACTAAAAAGTTCAAAGTACTGCACCAAACATTTCAGCTTTTACTGTAAAACATAACTGTTGTACATCTAAACAAAACTTTACATTTTCAGGGCGATAACAGCTATTCGACCGAATAGAAATTAATTTTCACGACGAAAAAAACATTGCGATGGAGTGAACTTAAATAATTCAAAGAAAATTTCCGTAACATATTGATTGTATTTTCGTAATCCGATTTCCACGAGCCAATAGTAAAGGCTGTCACACACGGGGAAAGTTATATCTGAAAACCTGGCAAGTTTAAGCTTGTCCAAAAAGTCAAGCGCATATATAGAAGCATTTTACCTACCATGGCTTTTAAAAAAGGAAATTTTCAACTGAAAGTAACTAGACTTCATTTATGTTTTTAAAATTCACAAATTAAAACATTTGGTTTCTAGTAATTCACATTCTAAAAAACAGAACTTTTTGAACATGCCGTATTACCAGATATAACTGATTTAAAAACAAAAAGGAAACTGCGCGCAACACTGAAAGTTTCTGGTTTTGAAATGCAGCTTTCACGTGGTGTGACATTCCCGAAGAGGTTCCTCCGACGCCGAGAACCTTTAGACACGTCAGTACACGGAATACCAGTATGTGCGCTCCGTGTCGGCACTTTGATCTTTTTGAGGCAAAAAAACGACTGCAGCGCTGTGACATGGTACGGCGGCACAGGACTACTATTAAAGTACTATGATGCGATATCGTATCGTATCGCATGCGACGTGGAATGCGCCTGACAGTTCGAAAGGCGTAATTCTACATACTGTGGCGCAATAAAATATATCTATCGCTTGTGATAACGGTAAATTACTACACTAAATTTATTTTTATATATTATATTTTTTATATGTAAATATATATATATAAATCATAATAATAAAATAATAATAACAATTATAATAAAAATATATATTAAAACATATATTGTATATGTTTATTGAATTGATATTTTTAATTGATCCATAAAATTTAAAATTATATTTCACTGTATCAAATGTATTAAAATTATATTTCACTGTATGTGATTGCGATGCATTTTCAATGGCAATGCTATTGTCTATGGGGAAAATTATGTTAGTCTTAAAAGTCGGAAAAAGCTTTCCTGACAACTCACAGGACTGAGACTTTCTCAACCAGACTTTTTTCGACAGAAAAATACGCGCCTGGCACAACATCACCATCGGCATAGCCAGCAGGCCAAACACCCAAGTCAACCTATACACTGGTGAACAAACTCAGCAACGTAGTCAAAAACGAAAGAAGAATGCATTTCCCATGATAGAAACAAAAAAAAAACAGTCAAAAGGGAAGCCGTAAACTCCGACGCCAGAAATTCGTATTCGAGTACATGTAACTGAAAATGATCACCAATGCCAGGTTTGCGCATGCAGGCCATATATACCCCTACTTCCTAAAACGTTGCCGATTTCCCATCATAAAATATTACAAACTGACCCAAACGCATCCCCAATGACTTGTTAATAGTGTTATTGCAATTTCCAACCAATTTATTTTAAATTATGGAATGTATTCCTACTTTCGTTGCTATCACCTGTAACAGCGAGCCAGTGCCGTGCCTAGGTTGAAAATCGTGGTGGGGGAAGATTAAAAATTCCGCCCCCACCCCCCTTCCATACATTTTTTTAAAATGATTGTTTCAGTGATTTAATAATAAAAAATCAAATTAATGTAAACATTAAAAAACAACCTTTTCTTCGTAATTTATAGGAATTTTTAAAAATAAAATTTAATGCAATCTCTTAGCTAGTTCCTACCGAAATTAGACTTCCAATTTAACTGACTTTCCCTGACCAAAATTTACCATTTCCCTGACAAAAATGTACCATTTTACGGACAAATATTCACATTTTTCCTACTTGTTTATTATTTTTATATCACCTTCTAAAAACTGGTTTTCAAAAAAAATTATGAATACATTTTAAGTTTTTTTTTTCAAAAATAATAAAAAATTGGAAAATATGTATTCGGAAAAACGTGGCCATTTTTTGAAATTTGCACTTGGGAAAACGTGGAAAATTTTGCAAATTTAAACTCTGGAAAACGTGGAAAATTTTGCAAATTTCAACACTGGAAATCGTGGAAAATATTGCAAATTTGAACTCGAGAAAACTTTAATTTTATTTGCAAATTTGAACTCGAGAAAACGTGGAAAATTTTGCAAATTTTAACACGAGATAACGTGGAAAATTTTGCAAATTTCATCTTGGGAAAACATAGAAAATTTTGCAAATTTAAACTCGAGAAAACGTGGAAAATTTTGCAAATTTTAACTCGGGGAAAACATGAAAAAATTTGCAAATTTGAACTCGAGAAAACGTTGAAAATTTTGCAAATTTGAAGTCGGTAAACGTGGAGAATTTTGCAAATTTTAACTCGGGGAAAACGTGAAAAATTTTGCAAAATTTATCCTCGGAAACTGTTGAAAATATAGCGAATTTCTATTCGGGAAAACGTTAAAAATTATCCTCGGACATTGTTAAAAATAATGCGAATTTGTCCTTACAAATTTTTGAAAATATTGCAAATTTGTCCATGGAAAACGTGGAGAATTTTAAAATATATACTCAAGAAAACATGGCGAATTGTAAAATATGTACTGAGTAACTCGGGAAAACGTGGACAATTATGC
>JAQGAO010002274.1:0-20287 GCA_034697705.1 Ommatoiulus sabulosus | reverse complement strand
GTTATCAGTGGTACATCTAATACCCATTCTATCCCTTTTCCTACTCGGAATAAAGTATTTTATTATTATTATTATTAAAACAGTTGAAAATGTTGAAGATTTGTACTTGTGAAAACGTGGAAAATGTTGTAAATTTGTCCTCGGGAAAAAGTGGAAAAACTTGTAAAGATGTCCTCGGAAAGGTTGAAAATTTTGCAAGTTTATGCTCGAGAAAAATGAAAATTTTGCAAATTTGTACCGGGAAAATTTGAAAGTTGGCAAATGGACCCTGATCTTTTAAGTTTTCTGACTTTTCCAGAACAGATAGTACCCTGTATACCGACTTTTGCAATTTACAACCCAACTATGCGATATTGCGCTCAATTTCTATTTTGATTTAGGAACTGATATTATTTGGCATTTTGTTTTCAAGTGGACGTCCCAGTTGGTCATACCCCCTCCCTCCCCTTGTCCACATTGTGTCCGTGACTCAACCTATCCCCCTACATGAGGACGTCCTTTTTGAATGGCCCCTTACCTGACTCGCGTTGTATATTTCTAAAACCCCTGTCAACGCGTTGGTATCATTCCCCTCTCGGCCTCCGTACTCGTCGCCGTCAGCCGTCGGCTAGTCGGCTGATCGGCTGGGCTGTGTGGAGTAGGTTGTTGGAGAGAGCAGCCACCCAGTGGCCGATGGGGATCAACTAGGCGCTAACGTGCATTCTTTCGCGTTCACGCTGCTCGGTAGTGCAAGTGCGCGTGCGGGCGGAGAGCTCGCGAAGCCAACGCGGCCGACGGAGTCGCTGCTTTTCCGGCCGAAAAAAAGACGTTGACGGGGGACGACCGAGCCACGGCCCTGTTCCCCTGCCCCGTGGGCTAGCTGAAATATGCCGAGAAGAAAACAGGATCGTCCGAAACGCATGAAATGTAAGTGCAAAAGCCCAACAATCCGATTATTGTTTTCCGTCGAAAAATATGTCTGAAGCAGCGCGGCATCGACGAGGCGATGAAGCGGCCTGTCAAAACACGGCTTTTTCGTCGCTTTTCCGCCCGTTGCGGAGGGGCGGGGGTGGCGATTTCGCCCCCCGAACGGTCGTCGAAGTTGGCCAGCGAGCCAGCGCCCGTCGTCCGTCCACCAGCCAGGCCGCTGTCACCCGCATGTTATCGCCGCACATTTGCCCTGGCGTTAATTAACGGATCTGTCGCATCCTCGGAAGCACGGTAAGTTGGCCAACTTCGTGCGGCTCGCCCCCTTCCCAACCCCCGCTCGGAAGCCCGGTCCCGCGAACGCGTACGTTTCGAAATTTTGTGGAGCGTTCCAACATTCGAAATTTCGAACGCCCGAAAACCCGCGTGCGTTTCGAAATTTCGAAATGTCGAACGTTCCAACATTCGAAAATTTCCGATTTGGAAACCCGGAGCGGGGGTGGCGGTTTTTTAATCGCGCTTTTTTTTCCTCCCCGAGGTAGGTTTTTGTTTGAATAGTTTTTAGGTGGTTGCTAGCAGGTTGCGTATATACTGTATGTAGGTTTGGTGGCGTGGGGTGGTGCACTGCCCTCACCCCCTCCCCCCACCCGATTTTTCTATCAATCAAGCGAGCTGGTGCGCGCGTGTCAATCATGGCCATCAGGGCGTCTTTGTACGCCGCTTTCTAATCAATCTCCTCTCATCCATCTAAGCCAGTCGTTTCTATGACGATGCCGTTTTTCACTTTTTTTTTTCTCTTCTTCTATCGTTCGCACGCACTTTTCTTGCGGCGAGGTGCTTGTAGCTCGCGCTGAGGTAGAATAATGAAGCCCGGAGGAAGGATGCCATAATGCGGAGGTGGCGCTTGGGCGACATGGAACGCAGGTGGACAACTGATGCGATGATCGATGCGCGTCGCGGCCCCACGACGCGGGACACGCGCGCCAATTTACGAACTGCGTCAACATCCCGGAATTCAGCATGTTCGCCAACAACATGTTGGATGGTCCTACTCGGGCAGAAGCTTTACGAATGGCACTTTTTGGAGGTGCTAATCGACCCCTGATTGGGGTCGAAGATTCAATCCAGGTTATTTGATGTTGTTTTAGACCATTGCACACGTGACTCCAAGACTGCTAAAATTGCCATTCTTACAACTTGGAATTCAGCATGTTCGCCAACAACATGTTGGATGGTCCTACTCGGGCAGAAGCTTTACGAATGACACTTTTTGGAGGTGCTAATCGACGCCTGATTGGGGTCGAAGATTCACTCCAGGTTATGCCGCACCAATATGCGCACGTGACTCCAAGACTGCTAAAATTGCCATTCTTACAACTTCTGCCTGAGTACACCTAACATGTTGGAGGACAATGTTGGTATTCTGACAGATGACACCTTTTGGAGGTGCAAATCGATCCCTGATTGGGTTCGAAGATTCACTCCAGGTTATTGATGTTGTTTTAGACCGATGAACACGTGATTTCAAGACTGCAAAAATTGCCAAACATTTTGGAGATACTTTAGTAAATACAAATGACACTTTTTGGAGGTGCAAATCGACGCCTGATTGGGGTCGAAGATTCCCTCCAGGTTATGGATGTTGTTTACAATGCACACAAGACTGCAAAAATTGCTGTCTTGAGTACACCTTTTAGATTCGCGGTGTCGCGGTCCAACTTCCGTCGAGTTTCGGATGAATTTAAACAATGCGCGTGTGACCTTACTACGCCCACACTGGAGGAAACATAGCGGAACTTCGGAGGAAACAGGAACTTTTTGTTGCTAATGGACCTTATGCAGAGTTACGTGTGGGGCTACATCAACTAAAAGAACGTGCCTCGGGCTAATTTTCGCCAATGGAATAAATGAAATGTCACGTGATACGTGCGTGCTGACGAAATCTGCATAAGGTCCATTGTTGCCATTGTTTCTGAAAAATAAACGCGCGTAAATTTCATAAATTTGCATATGTTTAAGTTTTCAGAAACATTTGGCAGCCATTTACAACATTAACTTCCTTTATTGTGGACGTAGCTTAAGTCTTGCATGGTGTAGAGTTTTAGAACATGCTGTTTAAGAGGACTTTAATCCAAATGAAAGTTCAAGGTGTTCAAACACGTGAAAGTTCTCGCGAAAACCGTAATCTGGTCTCGGTAACGTTCCTCCTAAACATGTACATGTAAGTCTTTCGAAATGTAAAGTTAAGTTGTTGACATGACATGGAATGTCAGGAATTTGCCGAGAAGCGGACTTCTATAGTCAGTTTTAAATTGTAGTTCCCTTTCATCCCCCCCCCCCTCCCTCACTACCACATGACACTGTTTGTGCGGACTGCAGGGTATTGAATTTAACTTTTTGAGTTCTAATAACGTTTCCATGATGACTCGTTTCCGGCTCATTCATTCGATTGACAATTAGTCAGTCGTCCCAAACTGCCATTGATCATCCGAAAATCTTAGTTTAAAACGTAAGAAAACATCGCTTATAGTGAAAGATTCGTTGTCAGAAAACAGACCTTGATAAAGGATTTCATTTTTATCAACTTTGTTTGAGGAGCATCGTGCGACTTTTCATTCTGGAAACCCGATGGCAAAAACTGCGTCATGCGGTTTTGGGTTTAGGAACTCGTCTATTGGTTTGTTAACAGAACACTTTGGGATACGCTCGACCGGATATTAATTCAGATTTATGAGGAACGAACCGGTGCTGGGACGGGTACGGCGGTGCCACCCACCTGCAGCTTTTCCGATGCGAGGAAAAAAAGGTGAACAATTTCGAGTTTGGCAGATAAATTCGGATCGGTCAGTTTTTGACAAATGTCAAAGAACTCGGGGAAATCATTCACGGGTGACTTGGTGATAACGTCGCGAAGGCCTAAATTTTATAGAAACATGCAGTTGGAGTGTCTATTCTGTAAACTTGTATAAGAGGAAGAGCGTTGTATTTTCACTTTTGTGATCACCATGTATCGTGATCCACCACGTGGATAAATCTTAGGGGCCGTGCATAAAGAATGTCCATTTTGACGGACACAATGACTTTCATGGCCTATTAGGTTGATACATATCCATCTGATGCTAATAAATTGTGGCATCATAAAACAGATGTTTCCGAAAGAGACGGATCGCACGTTTTCTATTCAGGTTTCAGCTTTTCAGACGAAAACCTATTTGTATTGCGCGTTTTGTGCGTTTACAAAACAACGTCCTGCGTTGGGAATGATTTTATTTGTTAAGGGAGAGTTACGCGCGTGACGTCATACGCGATGGGAAGAACATCTCCGCGCGACGTCTAAGAATTAGTCACCATTTTGTAGCGTTATTTATGGATTTATTTTTTCGGTAAAACAACGTCACACACGAGACAATTTGTTGTCATATTTCTGGCAATTATAGGCATAAGGAAAAAGTCGTGTTTTTAGAATGCGAATTATGAGAAATCCAATGTTCTAATTGGTCAATTCAAAGAACGTAAATGAAGTTAATTATTTTCAGTTTGGTATTTTCATTTTTAAAAGCCATGGTTAGTAAAATGCTCAGAAACATGTACTCTTAATTTTTCGGACACGCGTAAACTTGCCTTAAATTGCTTCGTGTATGACGGCCTTTAGGAATTGTTTTATTTGGTTCAGGGAGAGGCACGCGTATGACGTCATACGTCGGAACGTCTCAATACGATGTCTAAGAATTAGTCACAATTTTTTAGCGTTATATTTATGAATTGATTCTTTTTTTTACCAAACAACGTCCTGCGCTATAGGAATGATTTGATTTGCTAAGGGAGAGTTACGTGTATGACGTCATACGCCAGAACGTCTCCATACGACGTCTGCGAATTAGTCACCATTTTGTAGCGTTATTTAAGGACGACCCCCTAGAGTTTTTCATTTTATTTTCTGCAAAATAGACGCCGAACTTAATACAACGTTGGAGTTTTCCAGAAGATGGAAAGGAATTAGAGAAGAAATTTTGGGCAAATTTCTGGTCGACCAAGAAGTCTTGTCAGGTGCCCATCAGATTCCCATCAGGTGCTACCTTATTTGCAATTTTTGAAGTGAGAAAAGTTGTTTAGTAAATCGAATACCACCCGTGACTAGCAGACACACGTAAACACAAATGATCTACGTTTATAACCACGTGAATAGAAAAGAGAAAAGGGAGGGGGGGTTGAGAGACGGGTTTGATAGTGACACGAAGATGATGATTATGATGAAGGCAAAGTTATAAGGCCTAATAGTGGATATGGGATTGTATAGTATAAGAGAATGAAGGAAAGAAACGATTCAAGTTTCAAATTTATGATGGCTGCCGTCATAAAGAAGAGGCGGGTTGTTGGACATGACAAGGCTTATCGGCAGCTGACAATGATTTAGTAGCCATGTTGAGTACATAATGGCAGCGTTCTGGAAGTTTCGCAGGAGATGTTTTCAAAGTTATTTCAATAAATTATTCCCGTCAGAGAACAGAAAACCAGGCGTGTGACCTCCTTCGGATGACGTGAATGGCACGTCTAGGCCTAAACCGAACGCCGCGCCGTCCAAATGGATATCCAGAAACAAAACTGTGCAACAACTTTTATGGACGGCCAAGAAATAGCTGCATGGCGAAAAGGATTCTCGTTGTTGTTGTTGTTGGTTTTGTTGCGAACTTGTCACTCGGGATGTTTTCTGGGATTTTTAAGAGAATGCATCGCGCTACTTAAATGCCACTTCAAGACCACTTTGAAAGCATCTCTGGGCGCGTGGTGGGGATGACGACTATATATGTGGAAATGTTAACTGGTTGATTTTTTTTTTTTCGTTTTTATACCTTTTTTTTTTTCCTGCGCCAGTTTTTGAGCTTGAATAACTCAAAAAAATTGGATGACGCGATTGGAAATACCCGCCATTTGATCAGTCTGAATTTGATGCCCGATGACAAAAATTGCTCATCGCCCAGACCCCTTTTTGAACAAATTGATAAACCAAATTCTAGAAAGAATGATTACGAGTGCATGGGATCGAATAAGTCGCAAATTTAGCGCGAATACATTTGAATATCCTTTTCATATTTTCTGAATAAATTTTGATTTGATATTAACAAAAATGACGAAAGCATTGACCACATTCGAGCCGATGAGGGTTTGGTTCTCTAAACAAGGGTACTCAGACGGAAGCTTTGCTAATAACTCTTAGCAGGCGCGAAGTCACGTGGGCAAATTGACACTCTTATTGGTTTAAATAAATTCCCGGGGGAAATCGCTGTTTGTAAACCAATGAATGCATTCCTTTTACGCGCGCGTGACTTCACGGCGGCCGCAAGTGCCATTCGTAAAACATCTGTTTGAGTACACATGATAACACTTTCTTTCCTCCCCCCCCCTCCTTGATTACGCCAGTGATTATCGCACCATTTCATGTTGTTTCCATGAAAATGGTGAATAATGTACATGTAAGAAATTAAAATATCGAAAAATATAAAAATTTATAACAAATGAAGCTTAGCAATTCCTTAAGCTTTATACATACTTTTATGTTTCAAAGATAAATGTATATTATAATTCATTTACAAAAATAAACAATTGGATGGTTAAAAGTTTGTGGACAGTTATTTCCCAAATAACTCACAAATAATCAGTATTAAGAACCCTCAAAGTTCAAATTTGCATACGTACATGCACTAATATAGTGCTAAGTGCTATAGTATTAATTGTTTAAATTTTGAAGATATAGTGTAAATCGATTTTTTGACAGTTAATTATTTTATAAATATGGATAAAACAGCAGAAATTTCACAACCAGTTCATTGCAAAGTTATTGCATTAGAAATGGAAATAAAGAGTTAAGGGAAATTCCCAAAAATTCTCAAACACCCACCAACAGTAGTTTGATTTATGAGATGTTAATTCTGTTAAATCTTTCAACTGACCAACTTTTGCATGCACCACTTTCTGACTTTGTTAATTACTTAGCATTTTCTGCTCTTTTAAGGAACCCCCAATCTCCAGGTAAAGGTGGTCTGGTCTTTGAGTCTGAACATATCAGCAAATTCCAGGGGCAAAATCACTAGGTATCCAGCTGGTAGTTGAAGCTTTATGTATTTCTTATGATGAGGAATGGCGACTCGAGTGTTTGTTGCTAATTTCGAAAACTCAATCGTCCAATTAAGCGAGGCCCAGAGGATGCGAGCTTTGCCCCTGGCCAGTTTTTTTGTTGTTGCCAAAGAGGAGGGATGCCCATTTATTGCGATGATACACGAGCTGTCTTGTCCAAAGACGAGGCCACCTTTTTACGCCTATTAGCCACGATAATGAACAATAAGTCTAATTAGATTTTATTGTTTTGACTAAATTAGAATTTCCGTTTTGTAATCCATCTGCTCTCTACCCATTGGTCTGTTTGTCCCGGACAATGTTACGTGCATGTGGAACGGGACGGATATAGGTTTATATATAGCTTTCAAGCTTGGGAAAACAAATTTTCACCTGCCTTTCTATGAAATTATCGAGCCTTTCGGGAGATTAAGGGATGCGAATGAAACTACACGTGGAATTATAATTGTAAATTATATATCATGTTCTCCGTTAAAGTAAAAAAGTCACAGGAACTGCTTTGGCATCACACGTGTTATGGATTATTACAAAACAATGCTTTTTGGCAGCGCTGATTGAAATTTGAATTTTTGAAATTGAAATTTGTGGTTTGGCGGTCATTGCTTGCTTGAATAAATTTGTGAATGAAATTCGACAGTTTTTTTTGTTTATAATTCTTAAATTCAGCGATTATCCTTTGAATTGTTTAGTTAATTTTTCCGTAAACAGATTGGATATTCAGCCTAATATTACGTATTCCAGGGTTCCCCCAGACCTGGAAAACCTTCAAAAGTCAGGGAACTTGAAAATGTCTGTAAATATCAGATCAGAATGAATTATTTTGAAAAAGTCAGGGAAATTCAACGTGTTAATGTTTCACAATCCAAAATTAATGTTTCCACGTGGTTACCTCGGGGCCCATTTTGCAATATTTCTGGGAGAACAATGTATAATGTTTTGGCCATCATGGTTTCTAACAATTTTGTAAAGCTGTTCTTCACTAATGGAGAAAGTGTCGTACATGTAATCATAAATACGACTGATAAAACTTTCATAAAATATTTTCAATAGTGTTGTATATTTACGGGAAGAAATAAGGAGGTCTAACTTGATTTTAAAGGGCAAGGCAGTCTAAATCGAAACAAAAATTACCTTTAATTTATCATATTTATGCATTTCCTGACCTCTTAGATGTCATTCTCATCCACTGCTCTCGAACGACAGCTATAATGATGGCCTAAATGGTCATAAATGTTGTGACTAACCTGAACGACCTAAAAGATAGCTCTACAAGTGAAAAAACTCATCAACAGTTGAAATTTGCCTTCAGCCGTTTACATGTAAATACATTAGATAAAATTTCCACAAAATGAGCAAATGCATGCTTTTTCCGTCGGTAATAAATTGCAGAGGGCGTTTGGCAGCGCTACTTGTTAGTCGTGCTAGGAAATCATTACGTTTCGACATTGAACTTGTTTCTTTTTTTCGGATTTGAGACATTTCTGATTTAATTTCCAATTGTTGTTTAATTGCGTTGCCCTAACTGGTTTTCGCATTGTAATAAGCATGGATGCCGATTGTGATGTTTGCGTTTTCCATGCATGATATTTGTCCCAATGCTCAATTTCCTTCAAAATTCAGCTGCTTCCATTGTTTATTGTACAGGGTCCCCCAGACATGGAAAAGTCAGGGAAATCCAAAGTATTAATGCATGTTGTCACAATCCAGTATTAATGCTTCTACGTGGTTAGCTCAGGGCCCATTTGCAAACTTTTTAAACAATTTTCAGTATTTCAAAGTATAAAAATTTACCGAGGTGACATTTGCAAAATTTAAAATTTTCTCAACGTTAAACTTTCAAAATTTTCAACCTTTTATATTTACAACATTTTTAAACAAAATTTGAAAAATTTTCAACGGTTTTCAAGGAAACGTTGTGCAACATTTTCATTAGTTTCCGAGGACAAATTTTCAGAATGTTCAAATTTCTCGTAATACAAATTTGCAAAAATCCAACCTTTTCCTAATACAAGTTAGTAGAATTTTCCAAAAAATTATCATGCTAATTTTGCAAAATATCGAGGCAAAACATAATTGGCAAAATCGTGGATAACATTGGAATAAGTACATTTTGTCGTTGGTCAGGGAAATTTGTTTAAAAACCTGGAAAAGTTGCAGTTAATTTGAATATGAACGTTTCTTGGGAACCAACCCTGTTGTAGATCTTAATGAAAGTATAGTTTTGCAAAAGAAATGTTGAGAAATGGCTCCATGAATTGGTAGAAAATGTTAAATTATTTTATAGTTTCTCAATTTATTTATTTGCGTTGCTTGCATTTTTTTTGTGTGGATAGTTTTAAAGTTGTTCTCAGGGGTCTGACCACGAAAGTGGTCAAATGCGATTCCACAAAAGTCGTAACATATCGACAACTACAGAGCTATACGTTTTTTGCACGTATATACAGTATACAAGTATATGTACAGTGCACATGTGAGTGGCTCACTTAATAAAATGTCTAAAAATGTAAATGATTAAACTTAGGAGATTGATCTACGTCTATAGTTTAACCTCTATCAACCGACGGGGCGTAAATTAACTTTTTATAGTTTTTTGGAGGGTTGCTGGAATGCAGGATAATTTAAGGGCAAAATTGAGCCGTTTATGTGAACGAATCGAAATTATTTATTGCTGACCTGGGAAATTAACGATGCATCACATACCTGATATAAGCAGGCCAAAAATGCCATTTAATTCAAAAATGGCAATTTTCTCTATCGGATTGCGTTTCGAAGAACTTTTAAAGAATTAAAGAGTCACACGCATGGTTGCCCTTTTATGGTTGACCCTCTTTCATTCCGTTTCAAATCTTACAGATTCCATGTATACTATACCTATCATTGATTTTGAGAACAAGAAACTGATGTCTTTCGGAAAATACACGTGTTTGTAAAAAAAATTCCAAGTTTGAAATATATTCTTAAACTCTTATGAAATAATTCTTTCGGTTGAATTGGCCGAAGCAGAGTTACTGATGCATGAGCCGTTATCACGTGTTTGTTTTTATCAAAACATCAAAAAGAACGTGCCAGTGTAATAACAGGATTCCTCCAGACCTGGAAAAATCAGTGAAGAATGATTTATTTTGAAAATTTCAGGGAAATTCGACGTATTCGTTTTGTCACAATCCAAAATTAATGCTTCTACGTGGTTAGCTCCGGGCTCATATACAAAATTTTCAAGTTTCCGAGTACAGATTTTCAAAATTTTCCACGTTTTCCGAGTACAAATTTGCAAAAAGTTTTCTCATGCTGATTTTGTAAAATGTTCAACATTTTCAATTATTACATATACATGTACACGTATTCCTGTTTTGAAATATCGTTTATTTTCGATTTTGCAAAATCGTGGTTAATATCGACATATGTCAAATTTGACATTGTCTTGGTCAGGAATATCTGGGAAGTTGAATATGAAATTTCTGGGGGAACCATGCATAAATGACAACACGTGATAACGTGATACCGTAGTGATTACGAAATTAAATTTGCTTATCTTTAGTTTGCATTAGATTTTTTTGTCCAGATGAAGTATTTTATGATATGTAGATTCTCCCGAGTTATTATTCGCTCATCAATTATGCGCGCATGCAAATATTTTACATATGTCAAGCTGCCAGACACGTAATTACGTCATTATTATGTCATTACTTGTTTCCTTTTTCTAGTTTTAATGCAATTAGACTAATCGCGGTATGGGGCTAGTTAGCGAAAATGAAACTTGAGTACCAACCACCAAAGAAACCAAAATATCAGTAAATTCGATACCAGTCTGTTTCATTTGATGGTTTGCTTTCGAACTCGTTTCCTTTCCATCATTAAATGAACGCCATTTGTGAATCCAGTTTGGTGAGAATGATTTCTGTGCATCACGCTATAAATAAAGCTTAACCAGCCTAGTCTAATGATTCTTTATGGAGCCGAAACTTCCTTTACACGTTCAGCATACTGCGTTACGAGTGTTCAAAGTCGCTAGTGTGCGTATGCTAATTTTTTATGGTTATCTCTAGCGACAATTTATCTGGTGGTTAAATGTACCTAAAACTCCAGCACAAATTTCTCGCGGCAATAGAAGGACCGTCTCACACGAGGCAAATTATATCTGGAAATAAATTGCTAGATATTGGATGCAATTGATTTCAACTGAAAAAAATTCCTTGTTGCTGCACACATGGAGCAATGTGTTTCCGGATATATCACTAGAGTATATCTTGTGTATCCTATTACCGCCTGTTTAAAAGGGAAATGTAGGTACATGTAAGGTAACTTGACAACACTGCATGGCTATTCCAATGTCTTTCCTGTTTGGCTGGGCATCAAAAAGAAACTTTTGTGCTTGGCATTCAATGATGTCAGTTTGATTTCAGAAATAATCTGGTGAATAGTTTAATGTACATGTACCTAAAACTCCATGCAGCGCAATTAAATATCGCGGCAGTAGAAGGGTCGTCACATACTATAGGCAGATTATATCCGGAAATAAATTGCTATAAACAGGGTTGCCACTGACCTGCAAAGTCAGGTAACTTTGTGAAAATTTAAAGAAAAGTCAGGCTGAGGTCAGGCAAAAATTATTATTTGATGAAATGACTACCTATATACCCAGAGGAAGAAGAAATCGAAAGTAAAATCCAGAGCCTGAAGAATTCTTATGTGTAGAATTGCAAAATCTTGTTATTGAACAAGTCAATGCGCATGTTGTCAGATAATTGTGTGCTTAATAAATAAAAATTACATGCATTATTGAAGACTTTTTTGCTTTTTTTTAAAAAAGGAAGCTATTTAACTTTAATTTTAGTCAGGCAAAGTCAGGCAAAATTGTATGAAAAGTCAGGCAAAGTCAGGCAAAAATGAAAATAAAATGGACAAAAGTCAGGCAAAGTCAGGCAAGTCGATTTTTCAAATATGGTGGCAACCCTGTTTAAAATAATGGCTGTTTTTTTTTTGTTTTTTTGTTTTTTTTGTAATTAAAAAAAATCAAAATGCAATGACAAAAGTTCTTGCATCCAATTTTGAATTATTTCTCAATATGTACATGTATTTTAAGTAAACGATGTAATTTCAATTTTTATCATTCCGAAATTTCGAAAATATTGCCTATAATAACGAAATAAGTTTCGATCTGAATGCTACTAATTAGAAAACATTTCCAAATCTTACACTAATGCATGTGCAAAATGCATTGTAGTAATTAGGATGGATTCCATATATACGTTTGAATAGCTTGATGTAGAAAAGGCAAAGAGTGCTGTAGATTTAACAGAAAGTCTAGACAGTACGAATGTACTAGGTGTGGCAGAGGCACAGTTCTAGTAATCATGCTCGGATGATTTGCTTATCCTAATTCTTGAGTTATGCCTAGTTTTTTGTCATTAATTTCAATTTTGGTTTAATTTGGGCCAAGATCTCACATCTGTATCTGTCAATAAACAACAGGAGTCGCCACCGTCCGTTTTTTTTTGTTGTTCCACTTTGACACATTTATCTTGTTATACGTGTCACAGTGTCATTGAAGAGGCACTCCTCGATTCGTTACTAGCTTCTGATCCCCTTTTGCCAAATGTGTTTTTTGTCTCTACAGTGGCGCCGTTTTTCCTATTTCAAAAGGCTTTTCTGAATGCATGTACTGTCCAATATTGGCCAAACCCTTAAGTCCATTTAGGCCTTGATTTGGGCTCCTCAAGGACCGTTTTCAGTTCAAGGTGTGTCTTCCTTTTACTCTTCATACCTTTGTCGATGCAGAACTTGTCCCGATGACCAATGGCGATTTGCCCGGAGCATGTTTAACCAAATCTTGTTTCAGTCAGTTCTATCTCTGTTGTTTCTTTATGCAAAAGCTGCAGTACATGTACATAATGAATATCATTCTTAAAAACAAAAATATAAAATTGTTAGATTTGCAATTTGTTATACCTTTGAATGAAATAACTTATACTTTTATAATACGATTATTGGGAATTTGGTGCAGTCCTTTTATCATATTGAATTGATTCTAATTACATGTCCCCCTGATCTGGAAAGTCAGGTATAGTTTGAAAATATTTGGAAAAACCAGGGAAGAATAACTTTTTTTGAAAAAGTCATGGAAATTCAACGTATTAATGTTGTCACAATCCAACATTAATATTTCCCCGTGGTTAGCTCAGTGCTCATTTGCAAAAAAAAATTAATTTCTCCAGTACAAATTTCAGAGGATAAATTTGAAAGATTTTCAAACTTATCGTAATATAGATTTGGAAAATTTCCAAACTTTTTCAACAAAATTTTTCAAAATTGCATGTCAACTGTTTTCGAGTACAGATTTGTAAAATTTTCGACAGAAATTTACAGAATTTTCAACATATTCCGAGGGCAACTTTGCAAATTTCTGAACCTTTTCAAAAATTAGAAAAAAGTTCTACATTTTCCGAATCCAAATTTGTCACAATTTTATGAAATTAAATCATGCTAAATTTGTAACAGTTTTAATTTTTTTTTTAAATTGTCATTAGTAAATTTTGCTAAATGTTGAATATTGTCCTGTGTCGATTTGAAATTGTCAATGGGTAGGGAAATTTCTTTAAAAACCTGGAAAAGTCAGGGAAGTTGAAAATGAAGTTTCTGGGGGAACCCTGAATAGGCTACTGTATATGCACAATTGTGTTGTAATTAAGGGACATTTAATAATTTCCGTAGAGAAATTGAGTGCTTTTTTATAAGGTTCATGTAACGAACAGCTGCTTTTAAATTGTTGCTAATTAATATGTATTTTTAATAAGTTCAGCGAATTGGTTGCAGTGCACGTAATACACGTATATCGAGACATGCTAATTTCCAAGGTCTTTTCAAACGTGCCAACACTTTTTCTCGTAATTGATTTGCTATAAATTAGCCAGTCATTTGAACGATGGCTTCACTGGCAGTTGATAAATGCAGCTAATGAAATTCTGAAATTACATCATGACGATTGGCAATATACCAATTTTTGAGGGGCGCTTGAAGGCGCAATCGAAGATTTACTAATTATTCATTGATCAGCACAAAAAATTGAGTACACAGTCAGTATTGTTTAATGCTGTGCAGTTATGGTTATTCTGGGAGCTTATGCTCACTAAACGTTAGCATTGGTCCATGCACGTGGCTTGCATTACCTCTGAAGATGCGTTGGATGACCAACGTTCCGTTTGGTCATTTTTTTCTTTTGTTTGGACCATTGTGCTCGAAATGCAGATGTTTGTTTGTTGTCAGTTGGGGCTGGTCGCGTTCGTTCGTTTTTCGTTTACTCGCAAAGTGGCCACGACCCAACCCAGGCAGTGCGAGGTGCGTTTGTTTGTTTTTCCCGTCCTCCGTCGAGGGGCAGTGGGAGCGCACGTACCTGTTGAACCCTTCTTCGCATTGTTCGGGTTGGACACCGGAAGGAAGGGTAGGGCCACCCTCACCTCGCGCATCCCAATCACAATATTTGTCCCCATGATTAGGGATGGGAAATCGCGTTACTACTTACTTTTACAACTGCCGTTTAGGCCTACTACTAACACCGAGGTGCGGGTGCGTGCCTTCAATGGGGTGTTCTACTGATTTAAAGAAAAAAAATGCCAATGCCATCTAGAGGACAGTCTGTGACCCACCCGTTAATGGCATCAGCGATTTTATTCATCCTTTATATATGTATATGTGCGCATCGGCACGTTAATGGTACATGTATACAATTGTACAGTAGGTAGTTTTTCCTGGTTGAAATAAATTTGAGCATGAGCTTAAGCGTAAGCTCGAGAATAAAGTTCTGGCATTGGAGCCCTTGTTCAAATTAGATCTTAATCGAGTTTGGTCAGTATTCTCGTTCTTCGATGCATTTGGTATCAAATTCTTGCACAAAATCATCATGGAGATATGAATTCTCAGTGCTTGAACTCGAGGTTGAAAAACATTTCGCCGTACTCATGCATTTTTTCTTCTTTATACACATTCTATAAAAATGTGCTAGTCTGTTTAGCATGCAAGTCCAAGGCTATGAGTTGAATCCTAGTTCAACAGAATCTGTTGTTGAATCTGAGTTGAAGTGAATCTTAACTAAGGGTGCGAGCACAAAGAATGCTTACTTTCGACGTGCTACTTTCAGCTTCTTATTTTCAGCTTTGGGGCGCACAATGAAAGCTGATATCAGCGTGATGGTCAGTGTGCTTCGTGGCGCCACAGCCGCCACTGCATACGTTGTGCTAGGTGAAACATTCCGCGTAAAACCTTGCACATGTGCATTAGCACCTCATGATGAGCGCAGGACACGTTTTTTATGGTACATAGGCAGCATGGCTACACTTTTGACCAATAGTGATCTGGGTGCCACCCTGTGTCTTAAAAATCTGCTTTCGGAATTCTGCGGCTTCCAGAGCTTATCAGCGCTTCTTGTAAGCTCAGCTTGGCTCGGCTAAGCATTTTCTGTGTGCGCCCTCATTTAAAAAGCAGGCCGCTTTCTTATCTTGCTTGGTGGCGCTAGTGAACGCCGAGTGGTAAGCGCCTGCAATAAGCATTCTTTGTGCTCGCACCCTAACTCCTGCTCCTTGTTTCAGACCGAAGATCTGAAGCATATGCCCAATAGAATTTTCTCGGTACTGTATATTGAAAAATACTGAGCATTTGCTCTAAATCTTTGTTAAATAATATGCAATGATATACTTGCCCAATCAAATTAATGCTTTTGGTTTCAAACCGATGATGAGCAGTAGCAGCATATGCCAAATTAATTTTTCTTGGTACATGTATATTGAAAAATGTTGAGCATTTGCTCAAAATCTTTTTTAAAATGATATGCACTGATGTGCCTGCCCAATCAAATACAATGTTCAGGCAAGTGAATAGCTTCTCGAGGAAGTACTGGAGCATGATAACTCCCCAAGTTTTGCTAAGGGTTCTCCCCTCGATGCATTGGGTGACCTTTACAATATCGTCAAATCGGAGGGGATTTCTTCAAGGTTGTAGACAGAAAAGGGGTAAATTAGGGATGTGCAATATGGCAAGGGTATTCAAGATCCTTTGATTTCTTGACTATAACTGGTGGACTGAATACCGGAAATGATACCATTTTATGTAAATCGAATGCTTTTTCGATGAAGATCGCGCTGTTGAACGATGTGGGAAACCGGAAATGCGCACTTTTACGAACAGAGTTTGCAAAATGTAATTGTTGCAGTTGTCAGAGAACAGGAAGCGATAAGAAAAGGAGCATCACGTATGCAAAATGGATGGTTGTTATGAACAACGGAGGACACTTGGTCATGTGCATAATGGAGCGAAACCTTGAAACGTCAAGGTTTGATTAGGAACATTTGCTCCTATACTCGAATTCTGGAAGAAAAGCTTTTGCTCAAGTCTTGCTTTGCAATCTGTAACAAGCTGTATTTAAACAAATTTCAAGTTAAAGTCTTACGTTTTTGTATCCTGTTAATAGTTGATATAAACGTGTATAAACCTGAACAATGCCTTGAAAGTTAAATGTACTGTGGTCAAGTTATTTCGATTATTATTATGATTTGAAAGAGAGTCCAATTGAAACAAAAGCTCCAAAGAAGCATTTGCTCAGAATTTAAAGTTGCCGCACATTTATTTGCTGTTATGCTGTCGTCGAGTCGATCGAATAGTCGTAACTAGGGTGCAAAAATGTTCCTGGTCTAGTCATACATCACACGATATTGTTTTGTTGCATGAATTTGCATGCACCTATTTTAAGTATAGCTTAAACTGATTTTGGAACATGGATGGGGCTAATAAAAAGACGGTCTTGCACAAACTTAAAGAGTTTTATGGTAACTTCTCCTGTTTATGATGAAAGTGTCACCTGCTGCTTTTTTCTCGTAACAAGGATGGGTTTGAGCAAATAGACGTGGGCGACTCCTAGTGGCATATCGAGAGTTTTAATTGCTCGACCTTTACTGACCTTGATTGGTGGCTGCCGCCATGTTTTTTTTTTCAAATATGGCAACTTGCAATAGGGAAAGATGACCAGAAAATTAACAAGTTATTTTAATGAACAATCGACAAACAATCGTGCCCAGAGTGTCTTAACCCTCTCATAAAAGGGCTTTTACATGTATGTTAAAAGGTGTTTACCACCTGCAAACATGTTGCAATTAGATGGGCAGGCATGAAGTTCAAATTGTTTAATGGAAACGTAAGATGATCAAAGTGACGATTGCCACTTTGGCGAGAAAGAGGCTCTGGATTGGTCGGAAACGCACCAATAAGGATTTAGACGAGGAACCCCAAAATAGGAAGCCTGACATGGGATTGGTATACAATCTTTATTGAAAAAGGTTGTGTTGGAAGATCTATCACCTTAAACCTAAAAGCCATGGACTGTCACATTTAGAGAAGTTGTGCCATGTTTTTTTTACCGAAAATTAGCCACATTTTCGTTTTCCGGTTATATTTTATTTACATTATTGAGGATATGGATAATATTATGATCGAATGTTGAGTCATTTTGTTACTTCCAGACGTTCAAAACTCAATATATGTCGTTTACATGGCATAAAATGAAATTAAAATTTTATCGAACAACTTGTGTCCAAATGGTGTTAAACATTAAATTTGGGTAAACGTGTTCAAATCGTTAATATGAGTTCAAGTGTGTTTGTGAAAAAGAATGCTGTACATGACCTGCGCATGTTTGTTAAGTCGTTTTGTTCCTTCCAGACGTTCAAAATTCAATGACATTTACAAGCATAGATGAAATTGTGCTAGAACATGTATTCAAATTGATGTTAAACATTAAATTTTGTGAACTTGTTCAAATCGTTAAAATGAGTTCAAATGTATATTGTGCAAAAAAAAAAAAAAAAAAGTGTGGTGCATGGTCTGGACATGTTTATTTCAAATCATTTATGAAATACTTCGATGCATGATGCATGTCGTGGTTGCATTCGACAGCATGTAAATTGCTAATATATAAGGTGCACTCAGACAGAAATTTTACGAATCGTAATTTGGCAGACATGAAGACACACTCATTGGTTTAAAAAATTCACTCAAGCTTATCGCTGTTTTTGAACAAATGAATGAATTGCTTTTGCAAATGTGACTTCACGACTGCCAAAGTACGATTCGTAAAGCTTCTGTCCGAAATTCCGAATTCCGTTATAAACTGTATGTCAGTAACGTGTAAATATTTCATACATGTTGTGCATGTGCTGCATTTCGTAGACAGCAATTTGCCTGTCTTCATCTGTTTAGACTGTTCTGTGTTATTTACATGCATTTAACAACAGTTAATTTATTTTATTTGAAATGCAGGTGATTGACTTGGATCCATTTTGGGTGCCAACCACTGATGAGGAATATTTGTTATTTGGAGAAAAGGCCGATAGCGAAAACCGTGCTCGTAAGTACGTGAACTCTGTTCGTAAAAGGAAAGGGCTGGCAGTGGATGAGAAAATAGTCGAACATGCGGAAAAGCAGCGCACCCTCATGAGGAAAAAGTGAAACTTGTTGAATGGGTACATCGACTGGTCCAAAATTGGACCCTCTGCAGAGGTATGGTATTAATAACTCGTGAGATTATCGAGATACTGAATCATTTTTGTTTGTTTAATTAACGCTGTAGTATTTATTTTTCAACTCGTCGAATACGCTGTCCATATTCTTGCATTTTCAAAGAAAAAAAAATAAAACGTTTGGGATTCTATGGAATTTAACCTCTTGTCACTATTTATTCATAGCCAATCGGAGCGTCTTTAACGCTTGATGCCTTTATTTCATTTGGAACAGAACGAAGAAACTTTATTGAAACATGGGACCGAGATGTGTGGTTGAGTTCAAAAAAGTGAACAGGTTTCATAAGTCGAATTTTCTTTCTGTTATATAAGGATCCTGCTTTGTTTTGAACATCATTAATATTTTCGACGAATTTTTCAATACATGTACTAACAAAAACAGCTAGTGATCGGAGAATTTGTTTTTAAATCAATTAAAACTTCATTGTTTATATCTGTTGCGTGTAATAACCCCTAGATGGTGCTCTCTGAAGTTTAAATTAAGTTTCTAACACATTTAAAATTAAAGTCCGAGAATTTTAAGTATGAATTTTGCAATTTATTTAACTTCTTTTTCATTAGAAGAAGAAAAAAATATTCAATTTCATGTCTGTATGTTCGCCATAATGGACCTTAATAATGCAGATATCGTCATCATGTCATTGTCACGTGTCAATTCATTCATTCCCTTGGCGAAAATTACCCGGAGGCACGTGCGTTCTTTTTGTTAATTCGATGAAAAGATCACGTGATGCATGCACATACGTAACTCTGCATAAAGTCTGTTCATATAAATCATTGGCTATCTATATATATACATGTATAAAGAAGAGAGGTTTGTACAGTGTATGTATGCATGTATTTATGACATGGCTTAGTAACTGCGAAAAGGTTTTTTTACGATAGACTGACTGCACAATTTACGGTAAGCGTTTTTTACCCGGACAAAGCCGGGTTTTGCAGCTAGTGCATGTATAAACCAGTAAGCATCCTATATACAGTAGGCCTAGAAGTTTTGCATATCGCACTTTCGTAGTCGTAAAGTCACGTATGGAAAATCGGTACGCTAATTGCTTTTAAAATTCATCTCAAGTTATACTGCTGTTTATGATCCAATTAATTAATTTCTTTTGCACACGTGACTTCACGACCCCAATAGGGGAGTGTACACGATCAGTAATACGTAAATCAGGTATACTGTCAATACCTCCAAAAATGTTACATCAGTCACGTGCAATACCTTCCCACCTTACACGATCAGTTTTACTGACAATATTTTGCTTTATCGCTAAATTCTCCACTATCAGTAATCGAAATCATTCTGCGCATGCGCGCGCAATTTGGAAATGCTAAGCTTACAATACATGTTCAATACTGATGACAGGCATATATGATGAGGTGCGCCACCTACATTACTGATGTATTACTGATGAGAGTGCAATCAATATCGTCAGTACTATTGACGGCATGCTTAACCACGCCCCAGTACTGATTCCAAAATCCGGATTTTTATCAATACTAGCCATCAGTCCACGTTTTTTCACCCTACACGATGAGCTGTCAATCTCAAAAGTTATGGCGAATTCCAATAGTCCAAAAAGAGTGTACAAAACTGCTCTCATTCTGTTCCATTTTGTCCATCGTGCATACTTCGTAGAAATCGGTGCACCCTGCTGGACTGTTCCATTTGTCCAAAAAGACTGCTCTGA
>JAQGAO010002273.1:0-20287 GCA_034697705.1 Ommatoiulus sabulosus | reverse complement strand
GTACACTAGAAAAAACAATACACTAAAAAGTGGTCAACATAAACAGGTGGTCACTTTTCCAGGTTTTACTGTATTTAAAACGATCCATCGTATTTGGTGACTTTTCGCCGTTTTTTTTTTCGTCGTTCTTCGTGAAATATATCTTTTCGTATCGCTTCTTTTCTCTCCGTATTATGATACCGGTCGATTAGTTGTTCCCTGTCCAGTTTTAAATTTCTAAGTCCTCTCATGCATTATGAATGCTGCGGGATAAAAGGGCGAACGTGAGAAACACGAAAACGGAAATTTGAACAACGTAGGCTTTTTCTTCCTCGTCTAGTTTCAGCGTTATTGAATAGTTGGGGTATTTTTGGCACTAAACTGCATATCATGTATACGGATGAAGCTGGCGACGATACTTTCTGGCCAGATTCTGCCTCTTTCGGTTATGCTCGAAAATGATTTTGGAAGTGGAAGATAACCCCCGGATTATTTCGTACTCGTCGTATTACGAGCCATTCGGTATTCTCTACACGGATGGCTTTACATTTTCAAGTTCAATTTATTCACACGTCAAATGGTCACCGCCTTGAAAAGTTAGCTAAGAAAAATATGGGTTCGCATTAAAACACGAGCTCATGATTGCATTTAAGTAAAATTCTAGAGATACTGAAACTCTGCTCAGACAGATTGGTTTTAACATCAACGATTACCTCGAATGCATTTTTTAAACCAGTTTATTTTGCCGATGTTGCACACGTGACTTCACGACTGTCAAAAGTGTGATCGTAAAGCATGCGTTACATCTAGTTAAATAATGTAATCACAATTAACATAGAATGGTCAGCATTGCAAAAACTCAACTTTTGCTTGGATGAATTTCAAAGATATAATGGTCGTACTTTTACACTTTCTAAATTAGAATTATTTCCATTTTAATGATGCCTGAATTGAAATGCATCATCTACAAATATTTTACAATTTTATACAAAGCAGGCAAATTGAGTATGAAATCCGCGTTATGTGAAGCCATATCCGCTAAGTTTTCACTAGATCGTCGTTATACATGTATTGCAAATAATGATATCACTACATTTTAATAAAAGGAATGTCTCCAAAAATATAATCCGCCTGCAGCAGTTCACGCGCTTTCATGGAAGCTTCTTTTGTTATTTTCGAAGAAAAATCGTTTTATTCGCCAAATAAAATTCGGAAATGACCCTCGAACATGTCGATTGTAAGAAATGACGCTAGTTTCAGAAGTAGTGAAAAAGCGAAGCGTTCTCTTTAAATGCCAACGTTTTATCTCTCGCGCTATATGCTTCATATCGCTAGCATACGATGAATATTTTATAATGGCGCAAATAATAAGAAGAATAGAGGCTGCGCAGGAAATTTTTCTGAGTTTTTTTCTACTCTCTACGGTTTTAATTTTCCTTTTGAGCTTCCTCCTCACCTCCTCTTGATCCCCGTGCTAAATTGCATCTGAAAAACGCCCCGAATCCCTTTGCCCATGCTCCAAAGCCACAAAACACCAGCCAGCTAATTTATGAGGCGAGCAACATGCATTTACTAAACTGTACAACGTGTACGAGACGGAACAAAAAAAACTTTGAAGATGGTAATACATAATTCCCAGGAATCATTAATTTTTCTCTAGCATCCCATTGTTATTCAGTCATTCTAAAATTTCCATTAACACGTTTTGAAGAATGGCGCATTCAGTTTTCCTATGTGGGGAATGCGGGAGAAAAGGGGACGTAAAAGGAGGCGAAGGCAGATAAATATGACTCTTATCGGTTAGCTGGAGCTGCCTTTTTTAAAAAAGAGAAAGAGAGAGATGAAAAAAAATGAAAACTCATTAGGATAACAACTTATTATGCGAGAGGAGAACCATTTGTCTGTGCCACAAGCGGAGGCCTGCCCCAGTTTCTCACCCACCCCCAGCCCCGAAATGCAAGGGCACGCGTGGGAATACGGAAGCACCTTTTCATTTCCGGCGTTAATCCAAGGTCCCAAAGCAGTAATAATATACGAAAAACAGGTGGCACGCGTTGTTAACGCACGTGATCAACGAGAATTGACGATTACCTGAAAAGTTTCGTTTTAAAATTTACTCTCATGATGATTAGAATACTTTTTTTTCGTTAATGGACAATAAATTGCAATTTTAGGTTACGTTTGCCTTGCCAATTTTATGAACACTTTTTATCAACTAAATTTTAAATTCATTAAATAACTCAACTGGTATAAGAGATCGATTGTTTTGGGCAAAATCGACGGTTTAGGAGCTGCTGTACGTGTACGTAAAATTTACGTTGTTTTTAAAACTTAAAATTGTCATCTGCCATACAAGTGTGGTTGTCAGACGCTCGTGCACTTAATTTGTAAGTTTAAATCAATAATTTAGAGCACATGGTATCAATGAGACAATTTCATGCTAATAAGTACATAAAGATAGCCTTACAATCTATTTAAGCTTTTTAAGAAATGTTCAAAAATACGAATTGATTATTTGGAATTACCCCATATGTTCCAAAAGGCATCTTTTTAAAATGATGCTTACTTGTACATTATTTCACTTGGAATAATCATTATTACTTGGAATAAAATTATTATTATTATTATTATTATTACATGTATGTGCACATTGTACCTCGCGTTCATTGTTCATTATATTGTGTTCCAAATAATTTGATCGAAACTAATATTCGAATGAATGCTTAGAGCACAATAATTATGGAAGTGTCTTGTTATGTTCTAACTTTAAAAGTATTCTAAACGTCTTTCTTCTGATTTCATTATATCAGATTCAGTTATTTCAGTACATTGTTGGTGCACCAGGCTAGTGGAAGAAAGCCTATTCTTGCGCATTGCGTTTAATGGGTGAAGGTGCGTTCAACTTTTACAGGTTGTACATGTACAGTATCATCACGTGTTGAGATTTACGCGTCCATAGCAGTACGTTGGTGCAAAATCACACCTTTAACGTTCAAGAATGTTCCTCACGAAGCTTTTGGATGCACCGAGACGCATGGTCTCCAAAGATGCGATACATAATCTCGGCAGATGCATTTGGAAATGAACGCAATGCCATCTAGTGCCAAGAAACAAAAAAAAAATAGGAATCTCCCATGAAGCAGAACTGTATTCAGAGTTTGCTGCGAATCTGCCACCTGATTGCAACCGGACCCCAGCTTGTTTACGAAATTCTCGTCTTGGAAAAGCTCGAGGCCCGATAATTACTTTCTCATATACAAACGTTGGTAATTAACTTGAAATATGGCTTACTGATTACCATCAATTTATCTGCGCTCGGGTTTTTGCTCCGGTTTTGATATTAAAACGTTGCCGCTCGAGAGGCTTCGGCTTTCGTGGATACGAAGCTAGACAAATTACATGTACGTAAAGGAAGGTGCGTGGAAGTGAGCACGTTCGCGTCACGGGGACGATTAATTGAGATGTTTTCATATTCATAAGTTTACGCGCGTTAATTTTTCATCTATTATATCCTCTGATTACTCGACTTAAAAAAAAATTGCGTTTCCGTGCTGCTGATCTAGAAAGTTGTAGGAAGAAACGTTTTCTTACGAGTATATAGTTACTACGTGTAGTTGAAATTTCAAAAGTACAGTGTATGCCTTATTAAAGGTATTGATATACATGTATGTTGCACGTGACGTTGTCCGCCAGAAAGAAGCTTTTTTTAATCAACAATGGCGAACCTGGCGACTGTGCGATGCGATGCTCAAGCGTAATTGGTCAGAATGCCAACTCGTAAACTACTTAAGATGGAACGATGTTAAATTTAAACGCATGGTCATTGGTTAGTGTTCTAAGCGCTGTTTTCTAGTAAAGACAATGACTCAATTGTCAAAATTGATTGTCGAGCGGCAGGCAAGAAATGTATCGCAATAAACAAATCTGGAACGAATTCCGAGTATCGTAAAGCGAACTTTTGACAAACTGGATGATCCAGAGTTACATATATGTATTCTCCCACTATGGCCATGTAATGTTTAAATTTCAGAATTTCATTTTGCACCTAGGTATAGATGACAGATTAAATGTCTAAATTTAAGTCTCTTTAGATGTCTTAAAACCTACAATTTCAGACTCCTTTCATATATTATTTTCAGACTCTTTATTTTAGTACACCATACGTGTTTTAATCTCATCTACAAGAAAATAACACATAATGAGTCAAAATTTAAGACGTTTGTTTTTACAGTGGATATATGCTGTATACCAAGATGGCGGACTCGGCCTAAGTGCCATCTGAACGTGCAAACTATATATTGAATGTATAATAAATGAATAGTTCCCCTTGGGTATGTTATTTTTCTACCTCTGCACAACCAATGTACATATAAAACAATTGAACCCTACTCCAGAAGGGTTTCTTCTAATCGGAACTGCGTAAAAATTACTCGTTCATTTATTCCAATGAATTAAAAGTGCCTGTGAAGTCGAAATGTCCTTTTACTTCGCTTCTGACATTGATACGAACTACTTCGTGAGCAAACGGGGAAATGTATATGTTTAAATCCATTATGTTTTTTTTAAAAGAAAGCTTTATTGAAATCTTAAGGTGACACGACGTACATGTACAGTAAGTGGCACTTTTCATTGACAGGCATACAATTTTAACGATACTCAAATGTAATTCAATGCGGTATCTAAGGTAGCAGTCAAATGTTATAGTTGTTTTTTCTAACATAATATCAATATTTCCACTTTACTTTAAGTGCCGTCTTGACTCAACTTTTTTATTCGCCTTCAGATTGCTCAGTGCCTTCTAAACGTGATACGGACCTTTCAACATCAACATGCCAATAACGCATCAGGGATTTTTTTCTCGAACTGTCTTCGTAGAATAGATATTAATGAAGCGAAATAGGGTGCCATTATATTTCCCATGTTCCTTACATGTTCTAGTCGCTGAATGCATCTATCGACTTTTTTTTTGCAATTTACTGTTTTATAATTGAGCTCTGAGAAAATTGTTTAGTAAGCCCGTGTTTTCAATTCTTTTTTCGATTCCTTTTTTTTCTTTTTATAATACCGTGAGCCACCCTTTTTTTGGGCTAATGTCAATGATAAATATCCACCGATAAGCCCCTATTCCCCGCGCCAAAATGCTCTATTCAAATAAATGTAATTAATCATTTATGAAGTTAAACCGACAGGTTCTGCTTTTATATTCTTGACTGGTGATAAATGCAATGCACCTGATATGGCCTATAAAAATATATGCCTGCCATTAGCGAGAGCGCTGTGGTGAGACGCAGTGGATGCATACGAGTATATGCTAAGAAAAAGGACAATGTTATCTACTAAACGAGGGCTTGTCCATGGTTTTTTCCTATAATTCATAGTCTGTATTCTTCCAAATTTCGCTGAATAGATTCTTCCATATAAGATTGCTTATTCGGTCCATGCACATACAGTATGCGTTGTAGTTTTCTTGGTCTTGGTTTTCATTGCAGTTGTTTCCTTTGATTTTTGTTTTCGAAGGGAAAAATATCCCAAATTTTTAATAAAAGCTATTTTTCCATTAGCAGTTTAGCGAATTGCGAAAAGGATAATTCTATTATTGGATGCGAATTTGTCAGTGAATTCGCGCAAATAATGTTCATTGATTTTCACACCATGAATATTTAATGCTTACTTCGATGGTGAGGATGCAATCGATTGTGCATACGTACCGCATATGTGAGAATTTTGAGGCGAGTTAGAAATGTTCATGTATTTTTCATTGGTTTTTTAGGCTTTCTTCTCAACATCTTGTTGGATTTCGTTGCACGTTTGATAATTGATTCACGTTATAACCTAAAAGGGAACATTTGAAACATAAATTCGATGTTTACTGCATTTTAAAGGGCTTATTCTTAATTCGTATGTCTGAGTACGCCTATTGTAATTCAATTGTGATTAATTGTTGTATATTCCATTCAAAGTTTTCAAGTTCTGCGTTGACATTTCCAAGTTTGTTTCAACGTTGCTGAATGACTCCACCAAGTTGGCAATTTTACCGCAACAGGACGGCCTTAAGAAACTTTTTTATTTCATTCGAAGATCAGGCAATTTCACGGAAAATGACCCAAACGGTTTTTTTTTCCAGTTCTTACAATTGGTTTTCTCAGTTGGATATCCAAACAAATGAAAGGTTCGCGAGGGTAATGCCATTTGGCGATCGTTAACCGGCTAATTAATGCCATTATAAGCCCATTAAATAGGTTTAATTTAGTTTTGTATCAGTAAAAAAAAAAGTGGATACCTTTGTGATTACCCCAATTCACTTATCGCGTATATCTCCATTAGAGGTACAGCGTCCTCTCTTATTTCCCACTCGCTCCTTCGTGCTGAGCATTAACCATGAAGATTGCAGTCAAAGAAATCGTTATGCGGGCTCTTGGTGTTCGCAGTTGCGAACGTGCCTCCTAGTGCCATCTGTTGATAATGCGGAGACACATGCAGCACGGCTCCGTTCAACGCATAGGTTGAATATTAGCGGTTTGCACTAAGCTCACTGTACTTGATTCTTGGTTTACTTTTACTAAATTTGGTGCAATTCTACAAACTGCAGTACACGTGGAGCACCTTGCTTCATAACATCATTTTTGAATTGAAGTTGAATTTTCGATAGAACTTGCAGAAAAGTTTATTTGTGGAATCAGCTGATTTGGCACAGGATCTGGTTAAAATGCGTGTACATGTACGTACTGTATATCTTAAAATGGTTATTTTGTTCGCTTGGTTGTTGACGAGCTGTCCTGGTTTTATGTACATGTACATGTAGCAAACTTGTGATTTTTTCAATAATAACAGTTTGTATTCTCACGCATCCATTGAATTGTCGAGGCATAGCTGTTGCTGTTTTCTTTTAAAAACAATTTTAGTATCTTCTAACTTGTCAAAGAGACAAAAATGTTAAAACCCTCGTCCTTACGCGCGGACAGCTCGAATCTGATGCGTTGCTGAATCGTACACTAAAAGCATCGGAAAAAATAGAGGATCTTGCGATAAGAATGTTTGGTGTTTCAAGTGCTTGACTTCACGACACAATCAATCCCCTTAAAGTCTGATATAGTGGGGGGAGGTTATGAAAGGCCCTAGGGATTTTCCTACTTGGCGCGAAAACTGCGAAAGGAAAACGTTAAGCATTTTGAATATTTCATGATGCGTGTATTCACGCCTTGACCTACGGTAGTTTTGGACTAAAGAGTCTAATGCGACATTAAAACTAGCGTGATTTATGCTTAGTATTTTTTTTTCCAAATCGCGTCGTACCGGAAGTTATCATCTGAAAGATATTCTAATGGATAGCCGAATGATTTTGTATACTGCATATCAATCAGGCTGCTTCTTTGCTAACATACAGTAGGATAATTTCGGTCATATACTTTACATGTGGCTAGAGTTGTCCAATTGCATACATGTACATGTATAACGTCGGAAAATCATTAACAACTTCATATTTTTTTTATTTTTATGTCTGTAATTCGTCTGCCACAAATTACAGTATTTCATTTTATACAAGTTGTAAAGCATCCAGTTTTATCTTTTTTTTAATATATTAGGCAAGAGCAGTGAGAAGTCGCCTTTACCGACCCATAGGTCGGAACACATACCCAACGGGAAACATCTACGCTAAGCCCCGATGCAAAACCAAACAGTTTATTTGTTCAATTCAAATTGAATTAAGAAGCAAACACAAAAACCAACAAAATGATAAGGCCATGTGACCCTGCAATGGCGCCAATTACTCAATGGCGTACTTCACCCCGTCAAGCCGAAAGGAAGGAGCTATGTCATCCACCAACCAAAAAAAGACATTCGTGACCACGGCTCTCGTACTTGGGTCGTGGCCTCAACCAATGATAGAGCTTCCCGCTCCCGTACGTATGACATCGTACGTATTCCCCAGAGGAATGTTGGGAACATTCTCGCCCTCTGTCCACTACAAGGTTACTCGACGGTCAGTTGCCGTCTTTGACACTCCCCTCCAAAATGGAGCCACTCCATGGCAAACTATAAATAGTTCGAAACAAATGCAAACACAAACAAAAATATGCAACACGTTAATCACGAGCTACATGAAAAGCGGATACCGGTGGTTCGAAGAGATAATTGTCATGAAAACGGTCCTAATGTCGGCGGCGGTCTCTCCAACGAAACTTCGCATTGTGGTCTGGGGAAAGTGGTGGCAAAATCCCCCGTTCCCGGAGCCGCTGCCGCTGCCGCCGCCGCCGCTCCTTGCGACGCTGCGTGTTCGTGCGTGAAAGAGACGTGTGGCGGCGGTCCACGGGTGACATTGGTCGCCTATCCGGTTCCCTCTGCCCGGCTGTCGATGCACACTTATCCCTCACTTGGGACAGCCAGTCCGGCCACGATGACGAATTCCCTGCCCGTGTCTCATTCGATGGACGTCGTACCAAAGGGGATACATCCGATGAACTGCTCACCGGGCTGGCGCCCGGCACCACTGGACTACTCCGTCGGGCGACTCGCTTAGGCGCCGCTGAAAGTACCCGATCTCCTCTAATAGGCGACTGGCAATCCAGGCCGGACGATGGGCGTCTGACCGATCTTTCGTTCTCTCGATGACGCGGCCAGAATGAGGTCTTCGGCGCGATAGGGCCCATCAACTCAAATTCGGACACATGCTTCCGACGCTCTCTTCTGGCCGGCAAGAGCCGGACGACCGCCCGCGTGGGCGGCATTGACACGATGCCGGTTGGCAGATATGTTCCGTCAAACGAAACCGGGTACTCTCTGGACAATGAATCCTCCGACGAACTTGCCTCGGGAAAGCCCGCCATCCTAGTGGTAGATTCAAACGATGGAAGGAAAGCTTGTGAAGTACCCATACTCTGGAACGTGTCAAATACACCCCCGGTCGTACCTATAGCTCGGGGTGCCACCGTCGGGAGAAAGATTCCTGGCCACTGGAGAGTGACAGGCGGCCCTTCGCTGATGAGGCGCCGTTCTCGGAGGTTATCCTCGGCTGTTGACAAACAACTGTCTATTACCCTAACCGCCCGCCTAACGTCCAATAATGACATTCCTCTTGGACGGGACTGTGAATGCGGCGACGCAAACTGTTCTACGATGGGTTGTGGCCACCCCAACCGACTCTTGATGGATGGATGTGATCCCAACAGACTCTTGATGGATGGATTTGACCCCAAGCGTCTCTCGATGGGTGGTGGCGGCACCACCCGTCCTATGAGGGGTGATGGCATCGCCGGAGTTACCATGGGAATGCCACGATCCATCAAAAATTGCATCTCAGAGATTGATAAAACGTATAGGTTTGGGAGAAAACTTGCACCTCCACCATGTGATGTCGTCACGACCGACTCGTACTTCCGAACAAACTCCCTGACAGGAAATGTCCACGCTAAACTCGGAGACAAAAAACCGGAAAGTTTATTTAGGGCGAAAGAAACCAAAGCAAATGCCCAAAAAATTAAAAGGCCACGAGCCCTGTCAAAAGCAATCGATAGGCCTACTCACCCACTGACCAAAGGATAACCCAAGCACGAACTAAGACCCACGACTGCAAAATGTCAACCAAGAAGAAGAGGCCCCGACTGCGGGCCTTAAGTATCCCCTAAGGAATGTCGATCTATTGCACTTTGTCCCCCAACAAGGTTACTCGTCAGTTGGACGTCATCCTTCACCTGCATGGTTTTGATTTTTGCTCCTTTGAGTTTGGATTGTTTTCAAGTTTAATTTAAAAAAAAAACGAATGAGAAAATTTCGACCTTCCTAAACATAAAATACATGCAAACAAGGGCTAGCAAATTGTCCTCCAAGGTGATTATCACCTAAGGTGTCGCCACCACTCCATCTTGAAATCACAGTAACAAACTAACCCTCCATGCAACGTCATGCTGTATACCCTTGCAGAGGCGCACCCACCATAAAACTAATGAAGCTTAAGATTTAGAGCCCCTAATTCCGAAGGGCCCCCAGGCTTAAGAGCCCTTCATCCCGGAGGGGCCCCAGTCTTCGAAGCCCTAGATCCCACAGGGGCCCCAGGCTTAAGAACCCCTGATCCCGGAGGGACTCTATGCTTCAGAGCTCCTGATTCCGGAGGTGCTCTAGGCTTCAGAGGTCCCGATTTCGAAGGTGCTCCAGGCTTCAGAGCCCCTGATTCCGGAGGGGCTCCAGGCTTCAGAGCCCCTGATTCCGGAATGGCTCCGGGCTTCAGAGACCCTAATCCTGGAGGGGCTCCGGGCTTCGGAACCTCTTATCCCGTAGGGGCCCTGAGCTTCAGACCCGCAATCGCGGGTTGGCCCGGGCTTCAGGGCCTTTAGTCAGGGAGGGGCACCGGGCTTCAGAGCATTAATTTTGGAGGGGGGCTTAGCCCTAAAGCAAATTTTTTTAACGAGTTGCTGGTTACGAAGAGGTTCCCATAACAGTTCAATCGTCAGGGCTCCCAAAAATGTAGTGTAGGTCTTGTTGCTGGCTTTTTAGTTCATCATAATTACCTCTCATACTGTAGTTATTTCAAATGTATTTTGCGCCTTTGCTGAGATATAATTTTACTCCGTTCGACGAAGGCATTTCGTAGACAAAAAAAAGTGGCATAGTCCAACTCTTTGTTCTGTTTCATAAATTAGCTTTTATTAGTGCCTTGTTTCAATAAACGTTGAGTGTTATCTGCGTGGGTGCCCATTTCTGAGACGAATGATTATTGCAATCTATTTCACCCACCACCGATTTTGAAATTCACGATATGAAACGGTGGTCTGGTTCAATTGCAAACCCCTCGCTACGTGGTTAGGAAATGCGCGTTTTATGGCCGCGCCTGCACCCCCTGCGGCGTGTTGAGTGATCAGTTGAAAACCTTATGGCAGTGTTAAATTTCGATCTTATTGGATGGGGAATGTACGCCACTGGATTCCGTCGCGATATTAAGCGTAATGCGCACCCAAAAATTATGGGAGTTTGGCAGATTCCCTCCTCGATTTTCGTTCACTTTCTTTTCGATTTTATTCCTCTTTTAATGCTGCGAATTTCGTATAATAATGCCTTCTGAATAAAAAGGTATATTTTTAGACGGCCTCGTTTAGTTCTTTTTTAGGCTTGATCGCTGGAAAATGTTGTTTTTGAAACCGAGCTCGGTGAGGATGAAATAGATTTTGAGAAGTTTGCTCGGAATTCTACTTTCTATTTACTTTTCCAAGTGGTCGGTAATTGTCTTAATTGTTTTTAATGTAACTATCGACTAATTAATTTGGAAAAAAACTGGGTTCGTTTAAAGTGTGTTGGTATGTTGGAATTTCAAATACAATGAAGATACTTATATCCTATTCATATCGACCAAATCCGTACCGTATTGACGTCACGTGCGTTGCGAAACTTTATAGCGTGACGTCACGCCGCACTTAAAAATACGCGTACCGGTTCGCGTTTTTCTATTTACTTCCCCCAAAATAACGATTAAAATTGATCAGACGGGAAAAGTTGGATCAACTACAATGATAACGGATGCGGTTGCAAATGTCGTATAAACGTCACTTAGCCCCGCCTACTGTCATGTGCTCATGCGCGGCCTCACACGTGACGTAATTACGGTACGGATTTGGTCGATGTGAATAGGGAATTATAGAAGCTTTACGAATCGTATATACAGCGCATTTGGCAACCTACAGGTACATGTAGAAGTCACGTGTGCAAAATCGACTTGCGGATTGGTATAAAACTTCCACTAATGGTTATCACATGTTTAAAATAGCATGTCGATTTTGCGCACGTGACCTCTAGGTTGCCAAAGTATTGTTCGTAATGCTTCTGTCTGAGTGTCCCTATAATATCCGCGTGTAGTTTACTAGCAAGTTTGGATTTAGTTCGACGAATCCCTGTCAGCGCTCATAAAATTCACACGAGGCATTTACCAAGAGAATTGCAATTGACCAAGATTCTCATTTTTTCCCATTTTGTTAGACCCGTTTCTGTCACTCGTGAATTTTTCCACACGATTTTTGAGTATCTCCAAAAGAGCAGCGTAGATGGATATGTAGTTTAACGATAGTTCAAAAAAAAATACCATTCGAAGTTTTTGAATATATTTTTATTATTCGTTAGATTTATTATATTAAATACAGTTCATTTTTCATAAAAAGTCTGGATTTCCGAAAGCCTCTCAAAATTTCCTCTAATCTGTTTACCGTTCGGGAAAATTCAGTTTCAAAAGTTTGGACACGTTTGTTTGTTTATCGGAAGAAAACCTGGGTTTGAAAGGTGTTCACTCGACTTCCGCGAGCGTTTTTTTTTTATTAGATAAAACAATACGAAATTGAAAAATACAATGTAGAAAGAGGTTGGGATATGGCACATCCAACAATGGAATTTAATCCTCGCCATTGCGAGCGGAGATGTTCGCTATTGTATAATTCGATGAAATCCGAGTGCGGCGAATCTACGTTAGGTCGTATTTATATAAATAATTGAGAATGCATAAAATGGCTCATATTTTATTCATGCAGAGCGGAAGAGCTCCATTTCCGTCAACGTTCGCAACTCGAGCCGGCCATTTCTGTCGTCGCGCGTCGCATTACGAGCGCATTTTAATAGGATTTCGTGTCGTTATATATTTACAACTCTTTTGCATCTCATCAATTGTTAACCATCTAACGGCTGATTTTTTGACACGTTTAAACCCCCCGGTTGATCTTTCGCATTTATTTCCTCCCTCGAAGGCCACTTCTTTTCTTTTTTTTTTTTGCTTCACGCAGCTGAATTTGATTGTTCCACTGCCTGGGTTTTGGATTTCTTAGGCTTTTACGCATGAAATTGGGAGGGATTGCTCGCTGCTTGGATTTTTTTTTTATTCGCAACCTCCGCCTTAATCTCCTTCCCCTTGGCTTGCTTTTAGGGGCCATTCAAAAAGGACGTCCTCGTGTAGAGACGTCCCAAAGTAAAAGGGAAATTGAGCGCAATTATCGCATAGGTGGGTTATAAATTTCAAAAGTCAGTAAACAGGGTACCCTAGTCCTGGAAAACCTGGAAAGGTCAGATTACTTAAAAGCTCAGGGTCCATCTGCTAACTTTCAAATTTTCCAAGTACAAATTTGCAAAAAAAAATTATTTTTCTCGAGCATAAACTCGCAACGATTTCAACCTTTTCCGAGGACATCTTTACAACTTTTTCCATGTTTTCCCGAGGACAGATTTGGAACATTTTCCACGTTTTCCCCAAGTACAAATCACCAACATTTTCAACTATTTTTCAGTACAGATTCGTAATATTTTCAACAGTTTCCGAGGAGAAATTTGAAAAAATTGCAACAGTTATCATTCTGAGGACAAATTGGCAAAATTCTCAACGTTTTCAGAGTACAAATTTGCCAAACTTTCAAAGTTTTTCGAATACAATTTTTTTTAAAGTTTCAGGGTTGGGAGAATCCAGTTTTGGGCAAATTTTGCGGTCGTCCATTTTGATTGGCCCCGTATACTTTTTCTCTTTGGTAGCCAACTTGAACCATTCCTGCATTGCGTTATAGCGGCGATCAAACAGAACAAGAATGGGTGGGCACGAGGAAAGGAAGAAGCGTGGATGAACCACTTGTAATGAAGTGACCATGCTTACTTTTCAAAGCAGATGAAATTTGAATCTTATTAAGGTTGCATTGTAAACAAACAAAAAGAAACATAAGAATGGACAAGAGGAAGGGAAGGATTGTGGAAGAACCCTTTGTCGTTATTGTACTGAAGTGATCATGCTATCTTTTCATGGCTGCTGAAATTTAAATCTCCTTAAGGTTAGCCGATACTGTATTGTATGACCTTCATGGTCATGTATGACCATGTTCACTTTTCATGGCACGGAAATTTGAATTCTCCCGAAGGGTGAATAATGGACAAGCATTGTCATAATGAAATTATTGGAAAAATTCGTGTAAAACTGGACCGTCATGTATGAAGATACACCAACTAATCGATGTATTGCTAATTATGCATGGTGACCCATTAACTACATGTACATGTATATCAACCTGCTGGCAGGTTGCGAACTAAACATACATGTACATGTAGTGACGTTAAACGAAGAAAGACGTGTACATGTACACTGTCGCTTACGCCCAAGTTGAGTGTCCTCGTTTTTTTAGGTCGCACTGTCGAATATCTGTGAATGTCCGAATCGATCAGTTCGCAGTATGCTTTTTTTTTCGTTTTGCTCCACGTTTTTCATTGAGGGTATGGGTGGCGCCACTGTTGTCATCGGTGGTCATGCGATCAAGCTACACAGCTTAAAATAAATCCAATATTTTTTATTTTTGGTGTCATGTTAGTGGTCCATTCTCTATGAGTATTTTGGAAAACAAATTGTCCGTGGATGAAAATAGGAAATAACTATAGCAATTGGAGATTTTTACATTTTTTTAAAACATTTCTCACGCATTAATTTTAAAAAAATTAAAAACTTCATTTCAATTTAAACAGTACCAAATAAAAATAAAATTGTTTATAGCCCTTGATGTTCACTTAGTAGGCCCTTTTAAGGTTTTGGTTGTTTTACAAACTCCTAAACCGATGACGTTTTAATGAGTTACGGTATTTCACTATTGGCAAATTCAATGCCGTAAAAAGCTGTATTTCAAATCTGCGTGAATTCCATTAATTCTTGATTGGAATCTTTGGTGATTAACGATCGAGAAAACTGATGGATAATTAGCCAACGTTTAGTAGGTAACGTTTAAAAAAAATATTGAAAGAGCCGTTAGTAATTTGAATTTGTTTTCGTACTAAAAAAATGTCAGTTGGTGGCCTTTAGTCGATAAAACACCCCTTTAATGGCTTTAGAGGTACATGTACATAGCACAACTTCTGAAGTACAAGTAGTAGGCTATGCTGTTGCATTTGGTCAGTTGAAGTTCCGTTTTTCCGTCAATTTTTTTCTACTTCCATAATGCATTTTTGTTTTTTGCGTCGTGGTGGTTTCTGTATGCGGGTCAAAAAATCAATATGTCTGACCGTTGCATATGGCAATCTAAATCTTTTCTTTCATCCCTTATGAGTTTTTTTGTGTGTAAAATATCGAACTTTTTTTCATATGAATATGACTGGAATGGCAACCATGTGAATTTTTAGTATCATTTCGTGCCATTGGACGTTCCGAGAAAACCTTCAACATAGAAATGCACTTTGGAGATGCTCCTTTTTCGTGTTTGTTTGGTTCCATTGAATGACCACTTGAAATGAAAAGTGGGTCTGGAAATTCAGCGAATTTATTATCCGGGGATGGGAATGCTCGCCAACATTTTTTACTCATCGAAAATGCATTATGCCGGACTGTTTGCCGTATTTTTTCAGATCGTTTTTGAAACACATGAAAATGTATTTGCTTTGTCTCGTCTTCAATACATTGTTAAACGGAAATATTGTGTTTTTTTATACAGGAAATGTATTCGCAAATACCTGTATGCAGCAATATATATATTTGTTGCGAGTTTTTTCTGTCTACTATTTTTCAACACTTTTACGGTTATGTAAACTTTTCGTTTTTATACAAAATGGAAACTCGCTTGCATCGATCGATAATATACTTTAAAACACGTTTTCTGCAACAACAACAGAAATGCTTTTTATTTTAGTAATTTCATCGGAAAATCAAGCTCTGTAAATAGGCAATTATCTCGAAATTCATGAAATTTACGTTTTAATAAATTATTGGAAGTAAAGTCTAAGAACTGAAAAGAAAAAATTAATTAAAACAGGGAAAATCTGAAAAACACCATTAATTTGATAACTGAATGATAAGGACTCAGAAAAACATCCTTTGAGAAGGTTTAACGGAAGATTCGTGGCCAATTAAGGATGGATTCGGAAGTTTCTTTAATTTCTTTAGGTATTCTAAGATGGAAAATTTGACAAACTCGCGTATCTTAATTCTACTTGCATAAATTTCCATAATGAAGGTGGGTTTTTTTCAAACGTGTACCAAGCACATTGATTTGATTGCTATGCTATCTCGTTATTTCTACAGAATCATTAAGATAGTTTGAATAAAGTAGTTTAAATACTTTTGCGATATTTTAATATTATAATGCATGTCTAAGCATAATGCTTTTAGAGAACCTTTTAGTAGCCTACGTCTGGAAAGTAATTAACTTTTTCATTCAAATTTAGAAAATTGATTTTCTTTCATTTCTGGGAATCTCTAAAGTTCTAATGCGTGACTACATTCCTGAAAAAGTGCGGATAAAGTAAACAACTTGACAGTGCAATATTGCGTTTTCGAAAGATGTGGAATGCATTTTTACAGGAATATTCTCCTATAGTTTAAATATTATTATGATCGAAAACTATACTCAAAGTTTTTTTCATAGCAAAACCTTTTAACTGGGTCATTTTTATTGGGATGAAATGTGAGGAGTGGCGCCATCAATTTTCCACGATAAGATAGATAGCTATATAAGTTTAGCTCGCATGAAGTTTTCAACTCATTACTTCTTCATGTTCTCTCATTATCTATACCTTATTGGAGGAAGGTATTTTTCGGTTTTATACGAGGTGTAATTAAGCGTGGACGACCACGGGCAACTCTTTTCGGAAATTCCATTCTTGGACCACAAGAAGCGATGTTGAGTCGTAAAAAGGAGCTAGGCATTTGTCGATATGGCAGTCGTTCATTTCAACTCCTTTATGCTATAGATTACTTCTTTCCAATTTCGCCAATATTGGGTCGCATCCTGCACGCAGCTGCGGTCACTTAAATTAATGAATTTTCTCGAAATTACTCGCCCGTTTCCTTCTTAATGCCATGTACATTTTCCGGTTTTGATCCCGACCATGTTTATTGGATTTCTGCGTTATTACCATTCCTCGAAGTTGAAGACTGGACGATTAGAATGCCTAGATCCATATACAGCGAAGTGCTCGAGGAAAAAATGTGCATTTTGCCAATTTCGTTCTAAGTGATGTTTTCCGCGTAGATATTAGAAAATCGCTTATGGATTACTGACATTTCATTTTCGGTCTGTGGAATACCTGGAATTTTCAAACGAGGTTGCCTTTTATTATATAGTCATACTCCGATATGCCATAACACTATATAATCTCTGAGTAAACTTGGAGTAGTTTTTTATGAAGTTTCAAGGAATTACCATTTAAGAATGTATGAATTGAACAAACTATTAAAATTGAAATTACTAGCATGAAAGATTTATGAAAATTTTGGAACAAATTTTTGACCATGCTCAAATTACGATCAGCTTGTGCTACAATACCAAATATTGCAGCAACTAAAATGCACCAACTAAACATTTTCTGTCATTGTCTCGTAATTTAAACGTGTAAAACATGTTTAAAATTTAAACATTAAATTTTGTTCATGCTACATGTACATAGAACACTACTATCAATTCAAATAGATTAGGGTTGGTTTGTAACCTCCTCTAATGCAAGCGCATGTACATGTAGGTGTACTTCATTATGCGTTCTATGTTTACAAACATGGACTGACCAATGATGCAAATTGTTTTCTGCGTTTAAAGTAGACGAAGTCTCTCCGATGAATTTTCATTTGGTAATGGACTAGTTTTCATATGAATTGCCCGAAATGAAATGAATACGGAGCCATAGTAACTGGTCGTTGAATTGTAAAACGAGATTCCTCTCCAAGAGGGCGCAATTACAGGAGGAATTTTTAGTGAAAAATATGCTAATTTTAACAAACGTAAAATGGTTGAGCCATTTGAAGTTATATCCTTGCATCGCTGGTTGTAGCCGCTGGATTGCTTAACCAGTATGAAAGGCTTTTCTCCTTAAGTTCAAGATGTATTTTCCAGAAGATGGCACAGTTGGACCATGCACTAGTCTTCGACTGTGTTAATTCTGAAGTGGGATTTTGAGGCCACCTGCGGTGTGCTCGAATATTTTGGGCGATTTTTGTATGTTGCATCGTATTTCTGTTGATTGCAATGAAAAAAAATATATAATGCGATTTAGACGAAATTGATCCAAGCAAGAAGAATACCCTTGGTACTACATCCCTTTTCATCAACCAAATTTAACCACCAGTAGTGCATCACGGCAATCGATGAACGATGCCACAGAGGAAAACAATTTTCGAGACACACTGCAATGAACCAGTTATGCATTTCTGTTATTTTTGGAGACAGCATGGAAAATCCAGAGACGTCTGCAACGTCGGGTTTTCGATATAAAGGCGAACTCTCTTTTTGGTTATACAGTATATACGCTATATTTCGTTAAAGCTAATCCAAGTCTTTTTGAGAAATTGTTGAAAAAAGAACGATGAATTTTCATTACTGGTTACCTTTAAGTAAAATACATTTTAGTTGTATTATAAAGATTACGTAATATAACATATAGTGTAAGTGCATATTGAATATTATAACATTTATAGTTATAAATGAATGAAGCTATCTTCAATTTCAAGCTCTAAATAAGTTAAAAAAAAGAAAGTTAAAAAAGTTAAAAATGAATTACACGAAATTATAGAAAGTACAGAACATGTAAAACACTTGTACAATCTAAAGAATACAAATATGCACACTGTGCACAACGAGGAGAACAGAAAAAATTACAGAAAAATTAACGTGATGGTTAAAATAACGAAAAAACGCTCAAAAACCAAAATTTTACTATAGTTGCATTATGGCCCAACGACCATGTGAAAAAGTAATAAAATGCGAAAAAAAAAAGCAAAATCATGATAACGGTCTCTTACCTAGCAAACTTCAACAAATGTGCATATTTGTATTCTTTTAATTTCTTTAGATTGTACATTTGTACAAGTGTTTTATACAGTATGTTCTGTACTTTCTATAATTTCGTGTAATTCATTTTTAACCTTTTTTACCTTATTTAGAGCTTGAATAAAGGGACATGGTCCCGAAACGTTGCTAAGCAATTGCTGATGGTCGATGTCGTCGTTTTATCTTACTAAAAGTCAGGGAAGTTGAATATCACCTTTGGGAAACCCTGGAATAGATAAGTTTTTGTCAATATGATGTCCAATATTAAAGCCTCGTGCGTCCTAAGTTGCGTAGAATTGACGCGGTTTGAGTTTCGTAACGCGATGTTTGTCGCATGTCCGTACATAAGGCCACAACAAGTCAGTATTTCATCACTGTGTTTTCACTTCTGTTTTATCATCTTTAATGCATAGATCGTACTTTTGAAAGTCGTAGTCACGCGTACAAAACATCGTTAACAGGGTATCCCAAACTTGGAAAACTCAGGAACTTGAAAATGTTCCTGAGTCAGGGAAATTCAACATTGTTGTCACGATCGAAAAATAATGCTTCTATCTAATCTTTTTAAAATTTTCTAAGTATACCCTGTATGAATTTACATTATAGTTTTTGAGGACAAAATTACAAAATCCTTCACGTTTTCCGAGTACAGATTTGCAAAATTGTCCACGTTTTCCAAGTACAAATGTAAAATTTTCAACGTTTCCGAGTACAAACGGTATTACTGTATTACTTTGTTTTACTCTTCGTAATACAAATTTACAAGAATTCCAACCTTTTCTGAGTACAAAATTGCAAAACTTTCTACGTTTTCCGAATACAAAATTGTACAATTTTCAACATTTTCCCATGTTAATTTGGAAAAAGTTTCAAAATTGTCAATAGTAAATTTTCTAATATAATGTCCTATGTCGATTTTGCGAAATTGTGGATAATATTGGCACGTGTCGATTTTTGACATTGTCTTTGCATGTTGAGGCAAATTTTTGTATAAACCTGTAAAAGTCAGGGAAGTTGAAAATGAAATTTCTGGGGGAACCATGATTAATTTTGGGGGAATTCTGTAAACCAATTAGCGTGTCGATTTGGCGCTATTATTAAATTTCACAACGCCTGAGTACCCCTAAAGCTGAAAATGTTGATATCAAAATTTGTGGCAACTTGCTTCGCAGTCCTCGCTCTTTTTCATTTTCATTGTAGTTCGGGTGCAAGAATCGTTCCTGCTTTCTAGAGTTTGGAAATTTTGTTCACAGTTTTGCTATAATTTTCGACAGTTGTGCAAGTTTACGACAGTTTGCAAGATTTTGCGACAATTGCCATAATGTCAAAAATTAACGAAACTACAACTGCACGAACACTAACCAGTCACCAGTGGGCGTCATGTTTCACTCTGCGGGTATCCTCGTTTCGCACATGACATCAGATGAGATTCTGCGAGAATCTGCACGTGCTTTGTTTCGAAAAAGCAGTTGGAGCGTGACAGCACAGTGGCACAGTACACTCTAAGAAATAATGGTAAAATTGGGTGTTTCACAGCACCTGTGGGTATTTATACACCCAATTTGAGG
>JAQGAO010002272.1:0-20289 GCA_034697705.1 Ommatoiulus sabulosus | reverse complement strand
TATTGAAGATATAACTTCAACCAACAGGGCGGCGCTGCAGTGTTTTTCGCACCAAAACACCAAAGTGTTGACACGTAGTGTACATTACGTATACTGTGCCATAATAAACCACCGTGTTGTTTTTTTGTTTTGTTTTTTCTGCAAACGTTTTCTGTTTTTAAACTAACATTTTCCTACGAAATTTGCTGCATGGGATCTGCTGTACTGGCCTAATTTAGCGTCACATCTTAGAATTCCAATTAACGGAAACATAAAAATTACTCTTGAAGAGATCGTTGTCGGATTGCTCGTGTCGCAAATCGCTAGCCTTAGAGTTATGGCGCTTTTCTAAATTAATTAATGCACTGGTTAACTCCTGACCCAAATCGCTGCTTTCCCGTGTTCCCGGAACGTGTCATACTTTTTTTTTCTGCAAAAATATTCCTGATACATGCACCTGAAACCTTTCTTCGCAATTGCTGCCAATGTGGAGCGCGTCCACCGGCATTGAGGCGACACAATGCCGATGTCGTAACGACTTCGATTCGGAGATTTGTTTTTAGAATTCATCAGTCTGACCTCCATTTCTGCATTAATTTCGTGGAACTCGACTTTGCTTCCCATCCCGATCAATTCCTCGCTGTTTTCTGTGTCAGCTGTTGTAGGTCAGGCCAGTGTATGCGCGCACCATGCAAATCCAGGGAAAGCAATTAGCATGAAAGCAAGCGCGGTGGAATTAAATAGCGCGATGCTGATAAGTGCGTGACGCCATCTTGAAACACATTTCACTCGCCATCGCCGATAATAACGTTAATGGGTTTAAAACTTTTTGTCTCGTTACGTGACAGCGACTTTGCGATAATGGATTTCACGTGACAATAACGCTTGGTTCGATTGATTCACTTTTGACGGAAATCAATAATATTTCTTCAGTGCAGTATACAGTATATACCCTGGGTTCCCCCAGACCTGGAAAAGTCAGGGAAGAATGAATCATTTTGAAAACTCAGGGAAATTCAACGTATTAATGTTGTCACAACCCAAAATTAATGTTTCCAAATTGTTAGCTCAGGGCCCATTTGCAGAAATTTTAAAATTTTCCCAGTGCAAATTTGCAAAAGTTTCTATCTTTACTGGAAACAAACTTGCAATAGTATCACGTTTTCCGAGTTCAACTTTGGAAACTATTCAACAGTTTTCGAAGACAAATTTTCAACTGTTTTCGAGTACAGATTTGTAAAATTGTTAATAGTTTAATCCCAGGACAAATTTTCAACAGATTCCGAATGCAAATTTGCAAAAAATTGTACATGTAACCCTTTTCAGACTACACATTTTCTACATTTTCCGAATGCGGAATTGTCATTAATAAATTTTGCAAAATTGTGGATAACATTGGCCTATTTCAATTTTGACTTATGCCATTGGTCAGTAATTTTTTTAAAAAAAAAAACCTGGAAAGTCAGGAAAATTGAGTATAACATTTCTGGAGGAGCTTGGTTCGATTGAGTCACTTTTGGCGCAAATCGATAATATTTCTTCAGTGCAGTAGACTATACATGTATACCATATGCTTGTCGGCATTTGAAAAGTTTTAAATGTTCAAGCTGTGTTCTCGTGTTTTCGTTGTTTGGCGTTCACACGTGATCCAGCTGGTTCATGGCAAATGCATGGACTGCTCCGTGACTTTCAAGTACATGTATAACATTCGCCGTTGCCACGATTTGCTTCAACGCGATTAATCCTTTGGGTGAAACATCGTATTTCGCTATTTATTGCCCGTATATACTTTTTTTTTACTATCCCACCATTTCGCACAAGCACCGATTTGGCATTCGTTTCTGAGCCATAAAACGAGCTCGCACAAATGACGTAAATTTGGTTTAGTGTTGAGCTGGCAACAAGAAAACGATTTGATATTGAATTAATTGTGCCCCATATACAGTATAGTTCTTTCAGAGGGTGGTTGCATAGGAATGTGTGCACATTGTTGGCCCACTTGCGTGCACCACTGCCAGTATAAATATTTGCGGAAGGTAATCTGTGTTAATCACACGTGTGTTGTCATCTACAATTTGTAATCCTATAGGGTTCCCTATCCTTTTCCAGTTGTAAAGTTTATAATTCGCTTTGATGAATATAAATGCATATACATGTAGATAACTTGCACATGACGTCACACAGCTCGTGGACGTGGCTATTAATGTGGCTCGGTATAAATTGATATACCGATTTCTGTGCATATTATGCATATAGAAAAGGCAACCATTTTTGCTACAGTAAAAATATAAAGTACCCTACATTGTTTGATCTAGGCGGAGCCAGCACGCGTCGTCTGCTTGTGAAAGCTATCTATAGGCAGGTGTCATACCTTCGCAGGTTGCTGAAATTATCTGATTCATATAGACAATGACAGGAAGCTTTCTTGGTGTACTTATTTATGCTAATTTATGACAGCTGTCCAATCTAGGCAGGTGACTGGTGTCCGAAACCTTAGGTTGTACTTAATTGCACGGATTTTTGTTTATTCGATTTTGACAAGCAACTCTATATAAACAATACTAAGTAAGGATGCCTCTTTAAACTGTTGGGATTTTTGGAAACAGGACTTTCACATCTGTTGGATGTACATATGCCAATATGGCGTTCAGTTTGGATGTTACGCCCATAAAACGCACATTTCGTTTAAAAGTTTGCACTACAAACATGTCTGAAGGGCTTTCCATCAACTCTGTACAACGTTAAGATGTAGTTTCTTATAATTGTTGATTTAAGAGGCAGGCAGCACATACTTCTTTTGTGATCTCTTGATGTCGATAATTTTACCTCGAGGTTTTTAATTGGTGATGTAATAATGTACACGTATGGTTCTGGAAGTCATGCCCTTAGAACACGTAGAACTGTTGAGATTTTGAGAACAATCACAGTTTACTGTGTTTTTCTCTTCAATTACACCTTCTGGTCTGCAATGCGACTGAATGAACTAGGCAGAAAAGATCATGGACCACAGAGGCGTCTATGTGCCAATATGGCTCCTGTTCAGGAAATTGACGTTGATTGATCTGAAATGTGATTGTGCTTTCGACATGAATTCGAGGTTGATAACAGAGGCGGATAATTGACTCGGAGGAAAACTTGGATTTGCATTGAACGTTGAATTGCCGGAAGTTCTGGCACGCCATTGCCAGCAGTTGACCATGAACCGAACACAATGCGACGTTGGAAGTGCATGTTTGGACCGACGCTTTAATTGCCCAATCTGCGCGTTCGTGCAGCCTGTCCGTTCATCATTCGCCATAATTTGTCATTTCGCTCATAATTTATTCACACCTGGGCGTGATGTTTGCGAGCGCCTATGGTAATTGGCCGCCATCTTGGCGCAATGGAGAGGATAAGCCAGCAATGCTACGGGCTACGGTTAATTGCGGCGCATGTGTTGCACGCAGAAATCTCATCTCCGTTTAATCAAATCGCTATTTGAAGAGCCAAAAAAAAATGGTACTCGATTGTTGCGGCTAAAGCGAGAGGGATAATTAGGAATGGCGACGGCCAGCAATTACTTGCATAAGTTTTTTTGAGGGATTAAATGACAGGATGTGCCTGGGTTGAATTAACCAATTGGCGATCCCATAAGAAACATCATCGAATCATTCCCACGTTTTGTTGCGCAGCATCATTCAGGTCACCTCGAAACGTCATCATCATCATCATCATCTCGTAAATTATACCCTGGGCCGAAAATGTTTGGATCGCTTTCCACTCGCTTCTAAAATGGGAACTTTCCCATGGCTATACCGTCGTGACGTCATCGCGTGCGAGTTAATTATTAATACGCTGAAGTGAAATTGCTTTAATCTAGATCTAGCTATATCGAGGATATGATTAATCGGTGTAAAAATATTCTTGAATTAACATTTTGTGAAGTGAAGTGACTTTTATTATTACAAAAGCAGGATTAATTTACAAGAAATCCTCAAAATTTCAGGTAGAACTTGACAAACATGGCGGAAAAAAAAACAAGGGAAATCCCATGGATGTATCTTTTGGAACAGATGACGGCAATTTTAATTTTAGAATTATTATAATGGTATAGACTACATGTATAGTAAGATGTATAAAGGTTATACTATATTTTACGACCATTCCGAAATAATCTGAAATCATGGTTTATGAAGAATAAAATCTTTTTCAGAATTTAAAATTGTTAAACGATCTGAAGATATTTTTTTTTTACGAATTTGGAATAACAGTATAAAAAACTTTGAAAAAATTGTTTCCTGGATTACTGTAAAAACAGGCTCAATGGGATAAAAATTAATTTATTTTCTATCATGTTTTGAAAGTTGAAATCAGCGTTGCATAACATCTTCAGTAAGCTGAATAATGTGAACAAAGTCTGTTAAGTATTCATGATTTTTTAAAAGAATTTCAACAGTATAAGGTGCTATTGAAGTTCATGATGATAAAGCCGCCCACTGATTACTCCATACGCTGAAGTGAAATTGCTTTAATCTAGATTAGCTATATCGAGGATATGAATAATCGGTATAAAAATATTCTTGAATTGACATTTAGCTTCGTGGAATTTGCAAATGAATAAACCAGGAAGGGGATGCTGCAATAAGCCAATCGGGAACGGCGAACTTCTCCCTCAAACTTCTAGGGCTTACAAGCCAGCTTCTCAGAAGACCTCTCCGACAATGCTTATCCTTGTTATATCCTAGCGAAAGGACATCCGGATTGAACCCTCACCCCACAAAAAACGCGGCGTTTATGGACCACGACGGGCCTATAATGTTGAAGCATAAAAGTTGCAGATTGAATCGTGCGTCTTTAAGGATCCATATGGCTATTTGTGTTGTTTAATGTGCCATCTGCACTGGAACGGACTCGAGTTACAGTAAACGTCTTCCCCAAATGGTTCCCATAAAATGTTCTTTTGATCAGCTTAAATGTCATTAAATATATACACAAATTCATCGTCAAATGTTTGGCACGAAGGGTCAGTGTTATGAAATTGGTCGTCATATTTTTTTTTTTTTTTTTTTTTGAATAATCATCACTTTGTCAAGATAACACCTAAAAGCGTATTGGCAATTGACAAAGGAATACCTAAAATTATGACACTGAATGATTTGACGGTCCTGCAGATGCATGCATTTTCGGTTCAGGCTTGATTGCACATGCGTACGCGAAACGAGTTTGTCTCCCAGGCTGCTCTGCATTAGGAACATTCAGGGTGTCTGACCCTGTAACCCCCACCCTGGTGTTTATCACGCGGGTGGCGATATCGCAAATTGTTTTCTAATTGCTTGTCTGAAAATTCGGCCTGGTGCTATTGAGAGCGAACCCCTTTTGTGCCTTCGCATGTGGCCTCACTTTCGATTCGGGGAAAAAGAAAACGTAACCTATTTTCATTTGTTGTTTGTCAATGCTATTTGTTCCCGGACACTAGTGTTAACCTTTAGTTTGATATCAACACCACGTGTCCTATCTTTCCGCTTAAAAGACTGGGTTCTCCCAGACCTGGAAACACCAGGATGTCTGGAAAGGTCAGTGACGATTGACTAATTTTGAAAAAGTCAGGGAAATTCAACGAATGTTGTCACAATTCAACATGACAACATGCATGTCGGACTTAATTGTAATCATTTTCCAAATGTTTACCAATTTCAGAGGACACATTTGCAAAACTTTCAACAGTACTTTCCTAGGAAAAATTTCCAAAATTGTCTACGTTTTCCGAGTACAAAGTTGCAAAATTTTCAAAAGATTTCGAGAATAAATTTGCGAAATTTTCCGAATACAAATTTGTCAAATTTTCAAAATTGTGGATTACATTATCATATGTTGATTTTCACATTGTCATTGGTCAGGGAGATTTGTCTAAAAACCTGGAAAAGTAATGGACGTGTTCTGAGGGAACCCTGTAAGAATTTGCCAGTAATCAGTATTATCACTTAACACTAATTTTTAATTTGGAAGATGCTTGAAAAACGAGGAATGCTCTTAATTATGACACTGATCTTACATATCTATACAAGTATTTTCCCCTCCAAAATACAATTTTTAGTCCTTGTAGCGGAGCATTTCATTTATTAAAAATGAAATGCTAAAAGTTAAAAAAAAAATCAATTCTAATTTAGCTTATTTGAATACTGTTTTAGATAAATTCCACAATGATGACTCCACTCAGTGTAGCAGATGAGCTTACGTCATTTCAGATGCTCAAGTGAGAGGGGTACGCTATGAAAGACGCAGTTTTAAAAAGGGGCAAAAACCGTTTTTCAAACTAGTGCGGTGTTTGAAGCGAAAAAAGTGCGTTTTCCAGTGTTTCCCTTCGCTTCCACCATGCGAAATTTCTAAGTTTAGCCCAAGCGGATCAGGTTGGGAATTCTCGAACTGCCAACCGTGCCTAAGTCAATGATATGGTTAGTAAACATGAAAGAGGAAGAGCATTCTAAATCTTCCCACTTTTACTTCCTGGTCAGTTCGTCTTATAAGTACACGCGACTTTTCACACGTGTGAACACGGTTTAAACGTATAGGTTGCTTTCCATTGTTCGGTGGCTAACAAAACTGTGGAATGACGCCACGGACCGAAGATTACTTGTAAAAGTTGTTCTTCCATTAACATTTTCCCAGCAGAAAGTGCTTCCCATGACGCAACTTGTGGCTCATCCCGTAGCACTTAACCGGCGCTATGCAACAGCGTTTTAGCGCAATTTTATATAGGGCATAATCCGTCCATGAAACAACGTTATGAAGGTTGTAACTGCAAAACTGTTTCTCCAACAACGGTGACATAACCGAAAATCGATGTCCGCGTTGTTGTTTACTTTTTCGATAGCGAGGACCGTTTGCGATATGATTATGGTGTTGACATTATGAGCAATATTTGAGGAACTGATGAAATACGTCAAATTGATTTTTTTTAATGTAATGCCTCGCATATCCAACTTTTATATGAATCGAGCGACTTATTGGCGGTGGTCCTTGTGGAAAACTCAGCAATATGCAAGGTAAATAGAGCAAAATCGGTATTGAGAACTGTTATGCCCGGACGGGAATTCCATGATCTACGTAGTGTGTGTGAGCTATTTGAGAACACTTGAGTCCTCCTCGTAGAAATGGTCGAAGCCGACAATACGTATTTTCGACTGGAGAAAATTACTGTAATGAAAATGACCAGTACGAAGCACTGTTATTCTATAGTTCTGGAAATTTTATGAACTTCGTTGAAGCAGTCATTGGTCGATTTGCTCATACTGTGAGATATCCTACCTTAAAGTATCTGACTTATTGTAACGTTAATTTGTGGTTTTTTCATTTGATGTTACACACGGTCCTTCCAGACTTGTCTCCAAAGACTTTCTCCGGCGTTTCCACACTACATTGTATACGGCAGTCCTATTATATGCACTGTTTTTCTTGAGTTTTGATGAAATTTCATCCCGTGTAAACCCGCCAGATGTTTTTTGCATTTTTTTTTGTATTTTTTTTTGGAATGGAGGTGAGGTAGTATTGTTAGGAGTTGTGCCATGCCATGGGACCAAGTTTGGATTTGACAGACTTTGGGACTCGCGTTGGTCACCTGTTCGGTCGGAGCCGACTTTCAGCTGTCTTGAGAGGAGCCAGTGCGTGGTTTTTAATACGAGGCGCCATTGTGTGCACAGACCCAAATCGAAGGGGCTTGGCGGCCATTTAAATTTCACCTGCCCGTACGTTGTCAATGGTGGGAACTCGCGGAGGAAAACCTACTCACCTGTTCCCTTGTGAGACCCGAATATCCCTTCCTTTCCCATCCATTTGCCTCGCCTTTTCACGGCCGACCTGACGTACTTGTAGCTGTGCCTGGTTTTTTTACTTGGGCCAATTTTGGCTCTAAAGGCAGTGGTGGGCTCGGTGTTTAGATTCGTCAGATCCTTTATTTATTATTTAACAGAATGGCGAGGCGATGAACCAAGGTGTTGTTTGACTGGAAGGATCGATAACTGCACTTTTTTTTCTGCCTGGCTATACCTCATTACAGAGTTCAAAGGAGGACTGAAAGCTGCGGCTTGGCGGTTGAGCGGATGTGCAGTTGGCCAGACTGGCAGATAGATGGGCGGGAACAACGTACGAGTTACCCTCGAGTTGTTTACGTGAAAGCATAAGCTTCGTAACCCCCAAGCCGAATCTTCTGTACGTGTAAACAGAATGGTTCTTGGGATTCATGATTCGTTTGCCATCCGCTAGTTGGCGTGACATGAATGACGTGACGCTGCTCCTCGATTATGGGATGCTGTATTGATTTCCGTGTAGCATACGGGCAGCAATGCAATTGCCAGTTAATTATTGGGTAATCATTTAATAGGTTGTGGACTGGGTCGTGCTGCCGTCGTAGTTATACTGCTACAGAATAAATTGCAAGAATAATTTATTGCAGCAGCCAAATTTTTCGCAGCACTTTATTGTAGAACACGTGTTTATTACAAGGGTTGTATTTGCTTATGTGAAGTGTCTTACATACAAAAATTCTTTATTAACATGACAGAACCTTGGATACCATTTTATCAAAAACCTCCTGGAGAGCGGGTATGAAAGAAGTCTACCGATAATTAGGCACGAGTTGCATTTTTAATTTCTTCAATACCTTGTTATAGAATACCGATCAAATAAAACCCAGATGTAACTTTCTAGCACGTATCTCAAAGGACATGAGGTTGAGCACGTCCACTAACTGCATGCTTTATCATTCCTCATGCAACATTGGTTAGTTTTTTTTAACATTGGGTTACTTAACACGGCACGCTTGTTATTAAACGTGCCGTAAATAAACAGCAGGAAATCTGCTCTTCGTTTTTGCATAATGTGTTCACTAAGCGATCTTTTGTTTTTCTCGTGGTTGGTGTTGTTTTATGTATCTATTGTGATACTGACCTTTCCACCTTTTTTTTCTCCTGTAGATTTAACGACCGAAGAGCGCCATCTACTAGCGGACATCCGCCGCCGTAAGGCCGAATTGCTGGAGGAAATCAAGGTAAGAGCAACCGGAAACGAGGAAAGTGTACCCTTTTTTTTCCTCTCTCGTTTATTCTGGCCCCCGCCACGCAATGGTTCTTGGCGTTGAAGCGAAAGGTCATAGGTGGGGAAGGTGATGATTTAAGGGGCAGGTGGGACGATGTTGAAAAGGGAGAGGGCCAAGAGGAGGTGCGCATTAAATATTCATTTTTTAGAAGAAAAAAAAGGTCGTCGTCCTCCCCCATTTCTCGGATCAGGGCCCAGGTAATGACAAACAGATGGCGCAACGTGTTCTGCCTACCTATTGGCGCGTCACTGTCGAGTTATTGTAGGCCTATATGTATATAGTGAATGCTGTTTATTAATGGTTGATGCATAATAAGATGCATGGAATGTATTTCAGTATGATTCGAGTAAAAGCATTTCCTTCGGGTTTACAGCTCTTCTTGTATAATAGATAATCTGCAAATTACCATCCTGGCGTTGCAGATAGTTGTTAAACTTTGCTGCATGCATGGTTCGAATTAAAAGTAGATTTATTGCATCTTTGGAAAAGTCGTTATATGGAACAATGGGGCTGAATGGTCTGCTAATCACTCGAGAAAAAGTCTTATACCGTATAGGTCTTGCTCCATTAAAATGACCTGCCGTGTAGTAAAAGCTTCCAAAAAAATGGCACTGTTCAATGTATTTCATAGTTGAATTACAGCTTCATTTTTGCAGCTGTTTTGTTTCTAGACAGTGCTCTATTCTCCATATAAATTTGTATATGTGAGATACATGTAAATATTGAACTAATTGGAATTTAATGACATACAGAGTTTGCTTATTTTAAAGTAACGTTTAAAGTAACAGTTATACTGTAAATGGGACGATTGTATTTTCTGGATTTTCTGGTAATGAGTTTTAAATCTGAACCAACTTTTCAAATTTTTATCATTGCGGATATTTGGTGAATTGGCCATCCAAATTTCAAATCAACTATCCATATTTCGTTAAAAATCTGACAAAATAGAAGTACTTCATGACATCATTATAGCGCACGTTTCAAATCGACATAATTTTAATATATGCATCGTATCTATTTAAAAGATGAGAGCCACGACAACGTAACATTTTCATTGAGGGAATAAAATCTTTATCAAATGAGCTTATTTGTCAGACGTTGTTGTTGTTGTTGTTGTTTGTTTTTTTTCTTGCGTTTTATAGTCGTTGCTTATGAGCCTTTAAAGGGGGGTACAGTAATCATTTGATCAAGATTAACCCATGATCCGAGCGCTTCGACCTCGAGGCCACTACAAGCTCGCTAAGCTTGGCAGAGGGCGCTGCGGCGCACGAGGTTAAGAAGAGATCTTCCGTCAGCCATCCGCTGCTTAATTTCCATTGATTTTTACGATAGCCAATTTCTGTAATCCACTTTTTTCCGCATGAACCGAATCGGAGGGTGTTTCGAATTCCCGCAGGCGTCCGGGATGGAGTTTGTTGACGATCACCGCCAGGGGTGCTGCGTTGTCGCTTATCGATTGGCAACTTTCTCCCTCGGATGGCTCGTTCGTTCCGCGAGGCGGATTATAACTCCTCGCGAATCTCCTCCATCTTGCCGGTTTTATGGCCGAATCGCTAAGTGATATTGCCGTGAATTTGATAGCCTGCGTCTGCCTCGCGTGGCCCCTGTTTTTGGACGTCTCATTAAGTCCGTTGATCGCCTCCAGTCTTCCTGCTAATTCAAATGGAAATGCGTTGAATAGCAAACGCCTCGAGGGGGAGCGCCGTATGGCAACACGCGCGAAAGCTGCATCTGCGGGGGTGTGATAGCGCTTCTGTCATTGGTTGCATGAAAACTGCGCATGGCGTCAATGCCGCAGGATGGCGCTTTGCAGAAAACACGCAATGGGTTTTGGGTCCCATTTCTTCAGTTTTTAACAATGTGCACCCCCACTTGCCTCTTTAGGCGATATGGAGGACAAAAAGTGTCTACATGTACATGTATGTACCAAGTCGAGTTGGACAAAATTGAAGCTGGAAAACAATTCATGAGCAAACGATGTAACATTTGGGATTTATTTGTCTGGTGTTTTTTTTTAAATTGTTAAGCCCCGTACAGACTACGACAAACAAAAAACCACAAACGACAAACTGCTTACCCAAAATCATTTGTCCAAATTAGTTTCAACAAATGGAGTGTACACACTATGGCAAATCATTTTCAACAAACGCATCTGCTAAGCGGACGATTTTCAGAAAATCGTCTGCTTAATCATATACTCGTGGAACATTATTCCACGTGCAAACTTTTTCTGTTGAGGAAAATTTCATGCTGATATCTCCATGAGCAGCAAACCACGTGAATTAGTTCTAACTTGAAACAAACCATTTTTGTTCATTTGATGTTACCGACACTCGCCAGGAAGGACAAACGGTTTGTTCCAGATCATTTTTTGGTTACCGTAGTTCATTTGTACGAAATTGTTTGTAACATTTTTTTATCACAAACCAATTGACAAACCGTTTGTCGTTTGTGGTATTTTGTTTGCCGTTTGTCAGAGTCTGTACGGGGCTTAATATTGTAAATGCAAGGTGTCTGCAAAGGCTCGGAATTTTTTTATTATTAAATTTATTCATTTTTATTTGTTTTCATTTTTTGAGAATATTTTTAAATACAGTAGGAAAAAGTACAGCCAGTAAGACACTTAAGTATTTTTGAAAAATGCCAAATGTTATTACAACCAAAACAAGTCAGTATATAAAAAAAACTTATATCAATATATGTTTATAAATAAAGGAAAAATGACTGAGACTTAATTTATGGACACTTTGTATATTATATTAGACAATGTATTTATATTAATTCTGAAAAACATGTTGTGTATGTATCTTCACTGTATTTTTCCAACCGACAATGCATTTGAATATTTGGATATGTTTCAATCATCTGTTTCCAGGAATATAATTTCTTTCGAAATCTTTTTTTCAACTTTTAAGATATGAGTCTAGTTGAGCTGTAAAGTATAATCGAAAAGTTAAAAAAAGCTTGTCTAATTACCGTAGCCTAACTGCGACCATTCATTGTGGCTTCTTTAAGAAGGCAATTCATTAGCGTTAATTTCTGATTCCTTTTCCATTACCTAAGTGTAACGCAACTAGCCGAAACTTCACCAAAAAGCGCGTTTTCAGCAAAAAACAAGGTGCTTTTTCTTCTGGTAATTTCCTTGGCGAGGCCAGAAAGGATTGCACCAGAATGAAAATCCCAACGCCTCATCGATCACCTTGTTTAAACCCAGGAAATAGTAATGCAAGCATCTATTTTTGGCAACCCCGAAATAGTGTGTGCAGTTTTCAGTCCTGATTTAAGCGTATGCAAATGAGGTGATTTATAAACTAATCATGAAGTCGTGAAAGTTGGGAAGGTTGAAAACGCGCACCGAGGAGGATTATTAATATAATAAACTCTAGTTTATCACTGGCAAAAAAAAATAGCTTATAAAATGCACAGGGGTTTTGTCTATGCTAAATGATAATAAACAAAACTATACGGACAATATTCAGATCATAGGACTTTTTTAATCGACAACTTTGATTTTATCATAGAGTTCTTGGTATAAGAGGTATCGGAATTCCACATTCCCAAATGACAACTAATTACTCCGCGAAGCGATCGTCTGCTGCGTTTTCAGAAAACAATCAGATACGAATACTTTTATGAAATAGTTTTTTTTACTTTTTAATTAAAATTATCAGATAACGATTCTGGTTAAGCAAAGATTTCAAGGAATCTTTGTTAGAGGAAAATATTCGTTTCCAAAGTCTGTATTTGATTGTATATCGTTGCCCTAATGTTTATCGCTGGCTACACACGTTTTTACGACTTTGGCAATTTACTTAATGTGTCTTGAGCAAATGCTTACGATTAAGAAAGAAACAAATCATGTTAAAAGCATTTTTTTCTATGCAAAATGTGTCAACGTATACAAGGTTTGGCATCTTTACTATGCACCAAAGACCTGCAGTGTAGCTAACATAGTCTTATTCTGGTTAGAGAAGATAAAACAATTCAATTAACAATTTATTTAGGATTTAAATGGGTAGTGCACCTTGATTAGGACTATTAACGTTGTCTAATAAACGTTCCAAAAAAATTAAAACACAGGCTATGTTTAAGTAGAAATTACAATTCCGATACAAGCCAAGTTTCTCGTTTAACCAAGGCTCACTGGGATTTAGAAAAAATATTGTAAGAAAATTAAATACGTTTCCGTGGCTTAAGGCAGTCGATAGAACGTGAAATATTGCTTTTCTGATTGTCGATCAATGAAAATCAATTTAAGAAATCTTCATATGCGAGCAAGCAAAGCGCTGAATTGTTCACATTCCTTTCCCAAAGATTACATGCCAGAATTCAAACTAGACTTAATTTCGCTTTTTCTTTTTTTTTTTTTCTTGCAATAAAAGTCGTTTAAACGGTGTAAACACGAGAAATCAGCCAAAGAATATCTGAGATTGGGCATGGCACCGTGCACATAATAATAGGTATTTCAACCATGTGGTTAGAATAATCCTCCTCAAACAATAAGGCTTTCGACTCCCAACTCCATTGAGTTAAGTGCATGGTATTCACCATACTGCAGGGCACTCGAGAGACCAATAAGTAATGGCTTCGAAAGTGCAGGGAAGAATAGAAATGATTTCATGACTATCACCACCTATAACCAAACGGAGCTAGCCTTATAAATATTGAACATGACGCGGTTATCCTAAATTCCTGAAATGATTTAGCCAACAAAAACTAACATCTTACGATTTAAAATCAGGAAAAATTGATATTTAAAAAAAAAATAATGACAAAACATGTATATTCCAGATCCACAATTCTACAAAAACATACAGTATGTGGTTCATGCAGGAATAGGAGAAAAATTATTAAAGAAAAATGGAAAATCCTGAATAAAACGAAAAACAATGTTTTGCGAATAAACGATCCAGCATCACAAAGAGCAGCCTACTATTTCTCTATGATATTTTCTTGCCCCTCGGTATCATCTCTTTCAATTTCTTTTTTCAGGGCCCACCATTTACCCAATAATCTCTTGGCCGCCTGAATAGAACTGTCTCTTCCCGAGCCACCTGTTTCCAATCCCAACCATTCGTGTACAGATGCATGTTCCATTCCTGATCGAGCGCCCTCTAGAGCCGAACATACACAAAACACATGCTCAATATCCTCAATTCCATTGAGACCCAGATCGCACGTCTCTTCAGTAGCTCTAAATATTGCCAGGCACTTATTCGCTTCCAATGACCCTGCTCTAGCCCGAAACAAAAGGGCACTGGTGTAAGAGTTATCATATATCTCTTCCCGACCAATCCCATGTTAGTTCCTGTATATCTCCAGAGTCTTTTTCTTGGTCATGCTCTTTTTCCGAATTCCCTCCTCCCATTTTGAAATTATTCTTTTTATGCAAGTGTCCGACCCGGCCCATGGCCGTTTCTTGAAGAGTCCAAGCCCAATATCTGGCCCCAAACCTCTTCACTCGCCGCAGCCATTGAGTCGTCCATCCTTGACCCCTTAAGAGCTCATAGACCTGCCTTACTGGATAGGACCATTCAAATGCGCCATTAAAAATTATGCCGCATTCTTATCCCGCTTGGTGGCGCTAGTGTACTTTGCGTGATAAGCGCCTGCAATAAGCATTCTTTGTGCTCGCACCCTTTGGCTGTTAAGCTGATAATATATTTTATCAAATCAACCGTTTCTGAGTTATGACGTTACCACTGCGTTGGCCATCTCTGTAAGTCTATTGAAACATGGTTTCATTATCCTCGACATTTCAATTTCAAAAACAGTTGAAATTACCGAGAGATAGGGCGATAACGCGCAGCAGCTCCAACGTTCGGTAAAGAGCATATATTGACATAGAAATCGTCACTTATTCCTCACCACACAATACTTTAACACCCAATTAGAGGTGTTGAACCAACTTTCGTCTCGACTTTGCTTTTCCCTGAAACTCGAAACAACTATTCGCCAGCAGCAAAACTGCTAAAGTTTCCATCTTGAACGTCTAGGCACAGCATTCGCATCTAGTGCACTTGTATTCCCTCAAGTGGTTAACCGCAGTGGCAAGTGGCGCAGCTCAACGAGGCAAATAAATTTGAAAAAGATGAGAAAGTACACGCATTAAGGATCAGAAATTAAATTCCCTCTGCTAATTACGATATCCATTAAAGCGATTAGTTTTAGCACTTTGCACCGTGCAACAATTTCAGCTTCCCGCGCCCCATTTATCCAATAAATGCTGTTGAAAAAAAAATCTTCTCCAATAAACCCCCAAAGTCGCCAATTTCCCATTCATCCTTACCTCGGAATAGCAAACAGCAAGAAAAGAGAGACAAAGAGGCGTAGGAGCAACGGTGGCCCCCAACGGCAGTTACTTTATATAGCATACAGGGAAAAAGGTTTTATTGCTATCTCTTCAGAGCTTCAGATCCTGAGAAATATGAACCTGAAAATTTCTTCCAGCCTTTTTCTTACGACTTGCTCGCCACCGAACGTGCCGTTATTGCCTTCTGGGACCGTAGAAAAAAAAAGAGGCCTGCATAAGAAATGCGAGCATCGATTCGTTATATCCGTTATTTCGGGGGTCCCGAGAAAACCGACCTCTTAACGGTTTGAACGAGTTTATTGTAAATGCAGACAACTGGGAGACCGATATAAATGTCCATTGTAAGCAGGTTACGTCCCAATAATAAAAACGCTTCGTAAAACAATATACTACTAGCTACACAGAAATTTTATTTTCAACTTCCTTGATTTTTCCAGGTTTTAAAAAAATGTCCCTGAAAAATGACTATTATGTTGGCAATGTTGACAAAGGAAAATGTTTTGAGAAATTTACTAATGACAATTTGTAAAATTAACATATAACATTTTTTTAAAATTTGCATGAAATTTGTCTGAAAATTCGACAATTTTGCATTAGGAAAATATTGAAAGTTTTACAAACCTGAAACCGTGGAAAAGTTAACAAATTTCAACAGGGAAAACCTGGAGAATTTTGAAAATTTCTACTCGGAAAATGAGCCCTGCAGTGATCTAACTAACCATTATAAAGCATTAATTTTAGATCGCAACAACATGACTACGTTGAATTTCCCTGACTTTTTTTTAAAATAAGCTATTCCTCCTTGACTTCTTCCTGACATTTCCAGACATTTTAAACTTCCCTGACTTTTCCAGGTCTGGTGGTACCCTGTAGTATATGCACGCATGCATGTTTTGCATGCATAGCAAACCACGCGAGTGTATTCCCAGCACACTTAACAAAATGCGAAGTGTTCTGAGTAAATCGCAACGATTTGCATACGATATACACACGCGTTATTCCCTCATAGCTTACAGTACGTGATCGCAGAATCTGACACAAATTTCATTCGTAATAACATGTCAAGAATTCAAAATTTCGCCAACGATTACGATTCGTTCAGAGTTTTGATCGGACACTTGGAAGTAAAGCAAAATACAAAGAAATATGGTAAAAAGTAAGTACAGTAAAACCTGGAAAAGTGACCACCTTTGAATGGTGACCAGCTGTTTATGCTGACCACTTTTTAGTGTATTGGTTTTTCTAGTGTACATCTCCTTCATAAAAATTCTCTATATTTTGACCACCTGTCTATTGTGTACAGTGACCAGTGTGTGTTGTCTTTTTTGAAATTTTTACATTATCAAGGTACCTTAAAAAGTGACCAGATAACAGATGAGCTATCTTCCATACTGCTTTAACCCTAGTGGTTCTCAAATAATTCAGCAAATCATGTTTTTCAGATCGAAAATTCACTGAAAACATGATCATAAGAAGCAAAAAGCATTTAAAACAAGGAAAACTTGATAATTTTTTCTTTAAAAAAGCATGTGTAATAAGGCAATAAATATACTGTACTGAATGTAATGCACATGGACATTGACATGATTATTCTGTACTTTTTTGGTCTTGTAGTTTTTTAGTATATACTGTAAGTACAGTGTACATGTTCAAAATTTTAATTTAATTCAGGCATTCTTTGTATAGTGACCACATGTGTACAGTGACCAACATTGCATTTTTTTAGTGGTCACTCTTAACATGGTTTTACTATAACTGGATTAAGTTGCAATATGTTTTCAGATAGATTCGTGTTGAGCTGTTCACGTTTTGAAAAGTGGTATAGCTAGCTGACACTCAAGTTAGCATCGTCGCAGATTCGCCATGACAAATACAAATGTTGACCACTGATAACGAGGGAGTTCGGATTGCTGAACGGCTGTCGGTTAGCGATGACCAGAACTAATGTGTAGTGCAAATGTTGACCAATGCGAAGCTAGGAAATATAAATGTTGACAAATGATGACGAGGTGAGGAAGGCTTATACAGGGTTCCCCCAAAAATTTCATTTTCAACTTCCCTGACTTTTCATTGTCAAAAATTGATATATTTTCCAAAATCGACACAGCAAAATATTTTTCAAAATTTACTAATGAAATTTTGAAAATTAAACTAGAAAAAAATAAAAAAAATTTAAAAAAAACAAATTTGCATGAATAAATTTGGAAAATATGACAATTTCGTATTCGGTGTATTCGAAAAATGTAGAAAGTTTTGCAAATTTGTACTTGGAAAATGTATAGAAATTTGCAATTTTATCCTCGGGAAAGTTTAGAAATTTTGTACTCCGAAAACGTGGAGAATTTTGCAATTTTGCCCTCGGAAAACGCGGAATATTTTTCAATTTTGTCCTCGGAAAACGTGGAAAATTTTGCACTTTTGTCCTCGGAAAACGTGAAAACTTTTGCACTTTGCCCTTGGAAAACGTAGAAAATTTTGCAACTTTGTCCTCGGAAAATGTGGAGAATTTAGCAAATTTGTCCTCAGAAACTTTGGCAAATTTGGACTGGGAAAATCTGACTTTTTCAAAAATGTCATTTTTACCCGACTTCGCCCTGACTTTCCAGACATTTTAAAGTTCCCAGACTTTTCCAGGTTTTCCAGGTTTTAAAGATCCTGGGGAACCCTGCAATATCAATATACCTTACTGATGACGTATACTGAAGCGAGTGTCATCAATTCTAAACTCTGAAATTTGAGGGGGGTGCTGAAAATGTTGAACGTTTATGGAAGGAAAAGGTAAAATTTATGAAAACATTGAAAATACTGTATAGAAAAATGTAGGTGAGGCGGAATAAAAAATGATTCATAAAATCTTTAACAACGTAAACATAGATGCCCAGTATCATAATTGAACGCGTAATAACAAAGATGTTCTTTCAAGATCCATTTTACAGGAAGCTATTTGAAGATCTTTGGAGATAATCGACAGGAAGAGAAGACGTTGAAGTCAATCTTTTCAACTGGATGGTCATGCATGCTGAACAACCGAAAAGTTGGAAGTCAGAATCGACGCTCCGAAATGTAGAGAAAAGGGTTAATGTAATTGCTCCAAGTTCCTCAGCACATCGTTCTTACGTCTTAAGGAGTCATCAATAAAACTCAGGAAGAAGGCATTGCGTGCTCATATAATCTAAGCTGTAATTTTGCGCGACATTTTCCGTTTAACGCACCGCATGCACACAGTCTCGAAGAATCACGTGGGCATGCAATTCTGCTCCTTAATGAACCAATTTAGCGCAGGAAGAAATGGCATTAAAACACCCTCCTTTGACAGGGATGGCCTACCATGTATAAACAACACGCAGTTATCTAAATTAAGAACAGCTTTATAACACGTTGTTAATCCAATACAAACGCACCGAGCGTCTGCGAACGTGTAAGCCCTTTTTAAAGTTCATTGAATTACACGGCGAAAAGTGTTCGTCGATTTAGAGCACGGCTTAGCTTCTATACGACGCAACGTTTTAGATTTACAGGACAGTGATTTCCGAAATAATCCAGGGTCTGTGAAGAGCTACAAAATTATGGTAGGATGCTGGAATCAAAGTGTCACGTGTTTATTAAAAGATGCAACCATACGCAATTGCACAAATTGGTCGTAAATAAGCATGCCCGTGGGAGTCTGAGGAAAATTTCTAAAGTTGACAGGAAAGCCGCCTATCTCTGAAGACACGAGCTTTCTAGAGAAGTGATTGTTTGAAAATTGCTCATAAAAAGGCGAATTTTATGATGTATAAAAATCATGCGAATAATGGCGAAATTTTATGAGCAAATAGATAAGATGCGATAAGTTCATAACGTTCGTGGTTTTTGATTCAACGGTGACGTATAACTTAGGTCCCTCGTCGAAAACGTATAATTTAAGAGATTATTTCGACTGATAATAGCTGCTTGAAAACAGCAAGAAATCACAGTATGAAGAAATTCACTGTATCATCGGCATACATCAAGAGTGCGCAATTATTTTATTCATTGGTTAAAATTTGGATGGAATAATAATTTTCAAATATTCGTCTAAAAACTTTATCAGAATCAAAGAAATGTATTCGTGTAAGAGGATTATTGAAGAACTCATTCGCCTTGGAGAACGGTTCCCTTGGAGAACAATGACAAGTTCAAATTTTTATTCCGTGGGACACCCTGTACACCGCAGTATTAACCTCACCAATTTCATTATATCTGATATTGTACATGAACAGAATGGATTCAGGCATTTTCGTGAGAATTTTAAGTAGCAATACGTGTATAAGGTTCATAAATTGCTTTTTCGCATTATTTACAGCACGGATAAAGCAGGATCGTAAAACCAGCCTAAAAAGCTTATTTTCCATGCTTGATTGCACAACGACCGGGTAGAACACTCCTCTAGAAGCTTACTATTTTATTTCGACGTGTAAAAGGTTGCAGCAGTTAGAAATGAAACTACTTGAAATAGAAAGTACTGTATAGCCAAATGTGTAAATTTCATTTTATATTCAAATTACTATCTAACTCAAGGCAGCCGTTTCTTCAATTAAGAACATTTAAAAAGAAAATGCCAGTGTAAATAAGAAGAAATATCTATGAATTTCACGCGAGCATCCTGATGCATCTTAAATTTAGACTAGCAGACGATCTATAATACATGTATACGTTTTACACAACAGGAGATTATAGGCTACAGTGTATTTCTTTGCACGTTTCCAGTAGTGTTAAGCAAGCCCCGTACAGACTAGGACAAACGGCAAACAAAAAAACACAAACGACAAACGGCTTGCCCAAAATCTGTTTGTCCAGATCATTTTCAACAAATGGAGTGTACACACTATTGGCGAATTCGGTTGGGCCAAAAAATCTGCACTAGTGTACTCTCAGAGTACGTTTCAGCACTCGATCCATTCGGATG
>JAQGAO010002271.1:0-20292 GCA_034697705.1 Ommatoiulus sabulosus | reverse complement strand
CGTTTCTCAGATTCGCCTGGTAAGCCTAGCATAGAAACTATGTACATCCCGGGCAAAGCCGGGCCGGCCAGCTAGTGTTTGATAAAATGTAGAATTTTCCAGTTTCTCACGAGCAACCTGGGTTCAAATTTTATATTAACTTTTTTTAAAAAAAAATGTAAATCAATATAATGGTATTGAACTTGTATTATAAGAATTGGCTGATACTAATGCATCATTATTCTTATATTCCTTTCATGTGAACATATCTTTGAAATATTTCACTTTCGCATGATGCTCATGTAGTAATGGTGTGTAGTGAAGTGCTGAGCTTATACATTTAAATCTGTTCCATCTACTGTATTTTGTAAGAAGTCATATATAGTTTTAAGAGTACTTGCGTATAACCAACATACTGTATTAGCGAAACCTTCTAATAATGGCCATACATGTACTGCATATAAATAAAATAAATTATAGGTGTATAAAATCATCAATTAACATAATTTTCTTCAGCTTTTAAACATAACACTTTGCATTTAAGATAATCATTAAAGGTACTCGATGAACAAATTGAATTTCTCTGCCATTAAGGATGTTTGTTGCAACAACAACAGTAACTTTTAAAATGACATGTTATTTGAACATTTAAAAACTGTGAGCTCAAACTACGCAAATTGAATGCAATTTGCCTGCTTTGTTACGCCAGTTCTGCCGTAAACACGTGCAAATTTCCAGACGAATGACGTCTTACAAACGATTATCTTATCTTTACTGACTGCGATAGAATCGCCCATATGATTCACTTTTCTCATACAAATTGCGTATTGGCAAATCTGCTGCTCGATACCCGCACCCAGGCCTCCTGATTTTTTGGCATTCCTATCTTATGTCCACCGAATTTGACCACAAGTCCACATCACTTGCGTAGAATTTTCTCGCAATTAACTCTTATTAAAATACGATCGATTCTGTTACCCCTGTTGAATATTGATTCAGTTAGAACAATGAAAATGGAAAAAAAGGATCTGTAATAGACGGATGTTGGAAACGATAATTAGCAAGGACTATGAGATGGAATTGGTATAGGATAACCTTGTATGCTTGTTGGTACCACGCAACTATCATATAAAAATTAATAGGTCATAAACATTGTCCTACATGAACGTGAAATTACTGTTATCGATGTATTGATAAGCAAATATCTCGTACATATCAACGCGATCTGATTTTCGATTGAACATAAAAAGACCCACCAAACTGTCAAGAAATGATAGTTTTAAAGTTTTCTCTATATTGTAAAGGTTACCAGTAAATCAAATTCATAGTTTACGAGTATTTTAAACTTACCAATCTAATATTCCAAACTCTCAGGTTGAGCTCAAAATAGATCTTCACCTTGTTCGGAACTGAATTATAACAATCACTATAAAAACGTAAGAATTTTTGGACAAGGAAGTAGATATCGGCCACTTTTAATTTGCACACAGTTTTGGAAAGGTTCCTTTTAAAGTGGCACGTCTTGAATGATCTAATTTATGAGATGCTCTGCTATTTTCTTTAAATTTACGCCCTCGCATTACAAACTGTATAACCCATGCCTTACTTGTTAAAATATCTTCATAACGATCAATGTCAAGAAAGGCACTAAAGAAAATTTATGCCACCAAAAAAGCAGCACGTACATGTATTTGTGTTGCTCAGGGCATTCAAGGCAATTCGAAGGTTGTGCTGTACTTAAGCAGATAATTTTAATTAACAGAAATGTTTTGTGAAACCACACTTAGACCACTTAGAACCACACTCCTCTCTTGCCTAATTTTTTTTTATAAAAGTTACCTTTTTCAAAATTTTAAAAGGTGTAATAATGAACAATACACAGTTTTTTACAGAAATTTAAGATACTTTTTTATGTATTACATCCACATGGTGAAATTTAAAGACTAATGAATTACTGTAACGAGTTATTTCGTTAATTCTGGAAAGTTACAAATAAGACTTAACTTCTCGTTATATAATGAAATACAGTTTATAGACTGCAATATACACAAATGATCGATGTGATATCAATTTCGAATTATTGTTGGTTAAAATAATCACAAAATACCATTATAAATACGTTATCTTGGTGTATGGTAAATACTGTACTGTACATGTATAAGAGCGAATGAAAATTAATCCGATCAACATTGCACAACGAAAATCGTTGTTTATACAGTATTTTAATGATATGTATTATCATAACGCTTTGTATACAAATTATAATAACTACATGAATATAAGGATTAACTCCATTCCCGGAAAGGCATAAGGTATTTTGTTTGCTGAACTTAAGTTATTGAGTTTATTTTATTTTATTTAATTGTTGTTTAAGTTATACATGTACGTTTAATATTCAAAGTAGTTCATTAGTTGTTAAATAATTTGCAATTTTGCTCAACCGGAATGCTTTATCCATCAGTTTAGCTCCCATTTACATGCATATACATACTGCTGTATATCAAGCATAATCCACATAAATGTCAAACTGAATCTACTTGTATTAAAAGCTGGGAAAGAAATTCATACGTTTGTACTTCTTGTACGTTTTTGATACTCTTTGGAAATTTCCTTAAAACACGATTTTGTGAATCAGGAATGCATACTTTTAAAAATGGATCATAAATCTCGCAACGCACCATTAATTTGGCATTTTTTCATTTTCCATTCAGTAGAAAACAACTCCATTAAAGTGCATGGTAATCTATATTGTCAATTTAATGCAACCCTCTTTTAATAGCACACCTTCTAGGCTGGAAGCATTTAATCAAATTAGTTCCTGTTTTAACGATTCAGACAGCTGATTTCATCAGAAATTGCAAACTTGGCGTTGTTTTCCAATGACGTACAGTGTAGGCCTACAGTGTGCTTTATAATTATCTCCACATGATGATGATGGACACAGCTTGTTTTTAAACTTTACCTACTTTGACCTTAATGTACTCGCATCCAATCTTTTAAAATTTGAATATAAAATTCTATAAATACGAAACACATATATGCACTGATCAAGGATTTATTTTTCTCCTGTCCCTGCAGTAACGTTCAAAAGAAATTTGGACGATAGGGTCGTCCATGAAAATTTTTAATATCATGTTTCCTGTAAATTGCTTTTCTTTCGGGTCATGCAAGATTATTTACAAGTTTCCAGGTTGTTATTACAATTATTAATAAATGCAATCAATTTAATTATTTTTAAAGTAAATCAAATTACTCGTGTTGATTTCCTTTGATTCTGACGTCATACATACAGTACATGTACATCGATACCACCCGTGCTTGAGATCAATCTCAAGCTCCAGATGAACTGAATATGCAGTAATGGTGTTTTATCCTTATAAACAGCACCCACTTTGTTCAGTTGAGCAACTTGATGGCAACATAATTGCCATTATATTGAAGGTAGCTTCACTTTTTTTTATTAAAAATGCCCTCACATAACCCAAGTTAATTTAAATACCAGTAGGATACGCACGTATAAATCCATTGAGAAATATGAAGACTGGGCGGTCATTTGTTGCAATCGGGGAAAAACCGAAGTGAAACTGGACGTGCTGACTTTAACCTTAAGTTTCTCTGAGATATACTTGCAGTTAACCTCCCGTAGTGGAACTGTACTTGCATTTTCTAGTTTAAGAAAATCAAGAGATAGATATCAAATAGACTGTTTTAGTGTTTCCTATCATGCTATACAATATTGCTATTTGCATTTTTTTGGGTGTTGCATACAGCATTAGTGGGAGCGTAAAAACACTAGTTGGCCTTTAAGACTGCGGCATTTGGCATTGTACTCAAAAATCACGAAGGAATGAAACATGTGTTCGAATGGAGGGAGCTGAGTGGCTACTTTTACTCCCTAATTGGTTTTTAAAGAGCGGATTATTGGTAAATCGACGTTATCTGCGATATGTGCGTGCGTGCAACGTCACAGTGGCGACGTAATTTCTGTTGAAACGGAAGTGATTTCTTGGACACTGAGATCAAGAATAACAGTTTCCAGCGCCTTAAATATAGTTTCCGACCAGAGTTTCTCCCAGAAGCATCTAAGAGTTGTGATCCTGATAGTTCCTCGACCAAACTGTGCTCAATTGGCAAAGCTGCCTACACTGAAACAAACATGAAGTTACTGGTAAGCTCCACCCTGGCATGGGGTTTCTTATCTTTATTACGTTTTAACAATAGGGTTAGCTAAAGGGTTTACACTAAACTAGTTTCGGAATTTTTAAAATTTCGTGAATATTTTTTTTAATATTTTTGTTGAATCAGTGAATGGAAACCATTCGCTGACTATTTTTGATCGTTGCATCCTAATTAAATGCACTGCCCCTAGTAACATTAGTTTCTATTAATACTGAATGAAAGTTCTTTGTTGATTTTTTTTGATCTTTTTAATTTTTTGAAAACTGTACTTTTAATTTTTCTTATATCTAAGTAAAATAACTTGTATTTAACGTAGTTACATGTTACTCGAAAAACACTGAAAACATAGTGCGCTCGGCTTTTAATCATCGATATCTCCATGGCTCTATATGGAGAAACAGTATGCATATTTGATTCATTTACTCATTTATATGATGTTATGAGAATCGAGCCTCTTTTCTGTTAATATAACATCTGGAAAATACAGATCTCCTCATGTTCAAAACACAATTTCTTCAATCGATTATCTTAATTTCATTACTAAATTGTCATTGCATATTTGGAAAGTGGAGAATGCACAGGGCCTACTCCTAAATTTAGACTTGTTTAATGAATTTTATAAAGTTTGATAAAAATCTCGAGAGCTGCCATTCAAGAAGCTCAAAAACCATAGAATAAAATTTCATTGTATACATAATATTGTGAGAATGCGCTTCATGAATGATTTTTTATTTGAAAATTTAGATTCTTGTCGTGGGAACGCTAGTGGCCGTGGCCAGTGCGATACCAGCAGGTTTGGTACCGCATCGTCTGTACCTCGACTCCATCGAGGACACTGTTGACGATGCTCTTGAACGGATGATCGACCCTCTCGATCTCGACCACGATGAAGTTCTGGTTAAGGACACCAGAGGAGTAGTGCACAAGGTGGACCGTGATGAAAAACTGGTTCAAGACAAGAGAGGAGTCGTTCACAAGTTAGACCACGATGAAACGCTCGTTGAAGATGCCGTGGGTCGAGTCCACAAAGTTGACCACGACGACGTCCTCGTGCAAGACGCTAGAGGTGTGATTCACAAAGGCGACAGCGATGACATCATTGTCACAGATAACGTTGGTGCTGTCCACTCTCTTGACCACGACGAGAAATTGGTCCAAGACTCCAGAGGCGTTGTCCATAAGGTAGATAATGATGAGGCTCTCGTCGAAGATGGCGTCGGAGGCGTCCATAAGGTGGAGCACGATGAGAAGTTGGTCCAGGACGCCAGAGGTGTTGTTCACAAGGTGGAAGTCGATGATGTTCTCGTTCAAGATGCCGTCGGAGGCGTTCACAAGGTTGACACCGATGACAAATTAGTGCAGGACACCAGGGGCGTTGTCCACTCTGTGGACGACGACGAGGCCCTCGTACAGGACAGTGCCGGCCGAGTCCACAAAGTTGAACACGACGAGAAATTAGTTCAAGACGCCAGAGGACTCGTCCACAAGCTGGACGATGACGAGATCCTAGTCCAAGACGAAGTGGGAGTCGTCCACAAACTGGAAACCGACGAAAAGCTGGTTGCTGTTGGCCAAGGTAGAGTTTACAAAGTAGATCATGACGAATATCTGGTAAAAGATCATGCAGGTTTTGTCCACAAGTTGGATGCTGATGACAGACTGGTCACCGACGATCAAGGTAGAGTGTACAAGCTCGATCATGACGAATTCCTTGTAAGAGACAGTGCAGGGTTTATCCGTAAAGTCGATCACGACGACCTTTTCGACCCCGACGACGACGACAACATATTCCTGACCCACCACAGGGTTCCTACTACGCCTGTTGAAGTAGTTCCCGTCCCAGTACCAGTACCAAGACCCGGACAATACAGAGTTCCCTTCTTCGGACTGCCAGCAACCTATCCCGTGGCCCCTTTAATCAGCCACAAAGTACATTATCGAGGTCCCACTAAATTCCTGAGATCTTACCTTCCTGTAGGTCCAACAGTCACTAAGTCTGTCACTGTTGCTCAGAAGCCAGTGGTGGTTGTGGCCAAAACCAAGCCAGCACCTGTAGCGGCGACCAAAGCAGCGGCCGAAAAACACGAGGATGCTCTGGAAAAGCACGAAGATGTCGTGGATGATGCGATGGACAAAATCGAAGATGCTAAGGAAAACCTCGAAGACACCATTAAGGATGCTAAAGAAAAAATCGATGACATCAAGGAAGATTCTCCTCCTAAAAGAGCTGTCCCTGCGAAAGCCCCTCGCCTTTAATCTCTGATGTGCCACTGTCAAGGGATGTGCTTAAATCCATCCCCAACTTGTAGTATTCCTAAGATTTTTTTGATTTTTCCTTTTTTTTATTTTATCTGGTCATTATTAGAAAATAGCCATCGCTCTCTTTCAATGGGCAATATTTCTATTTTATTGCAAATTTGCAATGCACATTCCTTACAACTAGCGTCGAGCGACTAGTCTTTTTCAAAATGAGAATAGAGTTGAGGGTCCTTGTTTGCCCAAGGCTTCCTAATTTCATGCCAAAAAAAGATCCTCTGTTGAAGGCCGAATAGCAATGTGGGCAATGGCATACGTTTTCAGTGAAGGCCGTTTTGGGCTTGGCTCAATCTACAAGTATACATGTACGCCTTTTGTTTTCTGCTTGTATTTTCATTCACACCCAAAAACAAAGCTATACATCGCTGTCTAAAGAAAAACTATGTCGTTTCGTTTTCATAAAATTTAGAAATTTGCTTTAAAAACGTATTCTCAGAATTTACACGAATTCGTGGTTTGACATAAACGTTATGTTTTAAATCAAAAAGAAAATTTCATTAGCAGTCTGTGTGGGAAAAAACTATACAGTGAATCACTATTTAAAGTTGTCTAGCTTTTTAAAGAACTTTGGTTGAAAATCCAACTATTAGCATGCATTCTTCCTTTGAGATCCCACTCTATTCTTATGCTGTAAAAGAATGCTTGAAATCCCTTATAATCATATCGACAGTTGCTCACAGTGAGTGCAGAAATAAATTGGCTTTACATTTTATGGTCAATTGATTGTTTTTTTCTGAAAATTTGAAAATTTGGACAATAAACTAAGATTTTGATTCAAATTCAAAATTTAATATAACTATATTTAACTTTTCGAAACCTACTATTTCGAGTCATTTCTGTTTGGAATCATTTCGAAAGAACTGCCTGTTATATTACCATAAATATCATGTAGCGAATAATTTAAAATTTGGTTTTTATACTATTTAATTATTGCATATCATTGGCATTGTGAAGCTAGAAGCAGTATACAGTATCTAGCTGGCTCTAATGGGCATCTATACATTGAAGTATAATGTTTTGGGACTAGGGCATCCATGATAGCTGGACATCATTTATGTAGTCCAGTAGGGCAACCCCCCACCGCGCACATGGTAGGCCTAATATTACCTGTACAAGAAGTTTAATTTGTAAAAAAATTAATGCATTTTGCTACTACTCCCAGTTTAAGCTTTTTTCATTGGTGTCTTGAATTTCTGTCTTATTTGTAGCCGTTTCAAATATGCGAAATACTTTTGATGCGCTTGCCCTCATTATTTTATAATTATTATTATTTGTTTATAATTTCTTAACCCATGTAAGAAAAATATTTTGGAAACGAACTTTTGATTTAATTCGGACTACATTCCAACGATGCATTCTAGAGTTTTCTGTAAATCACGAAATATTTGTACATAAACATTTTACCTCCATATAATGTAATGTAACTGCGGGTCAGTTTATCTATTAAAACAAACGTTAAGTGTTTTGCATATAATTATTTGAAATTTGATTTTCTTGATTATAGTCAATTGCAGGTGCTTCTTCCAACTTTTAAATTTAAAATTCCCACGACTTAAGAACAGCTGTTCTATTGCAAACTGACTTCATGTTTTTCATGATTAAATTTCCTTTTTTACCTTATTCTTATGGAATTTATACAAAAAAAATCACAGTTGTTGTGTTTGTCTGAAAATAAACGAGTTTTCAGTTTTGTGTGTCACACTCTACTACTTTTTATTTTTCAAATAACACACAGCAGTAGGTGGTAAACTTTGGTTATAAAAACAAGCCTTCACCTTAACCTACAACCACATTTTCAGTATAGTCAATTAAACTTAGCCAATCCGTGATGCTGATTTTCTCATGAGATTAAAACTATGGTTACCGTAGGTGATAAATTGGTAATCAAATTAAAAGAATGGAACGTAGGCAAAATCCTTAATAAAAATAGGACATTTTCCATGTTTTCTAACTTTTTTTAAACATGTGTACCTAAAAGGAACTTAATTTAAAACAGATAACGTCAAGTGGACGTAAAATGTATTGGTTAATTAACTTTGAAAGTACAGTGCGAGACTTCAAAATTTCACGACCCATAAAGTCTTTTCAACTTGGCCGACAGCTTGAAGTTGGCAAATTTTAAATAAATAGTAGCAGTTTGAAATATTGAAACTACAGTATGTTTGTAAAAAAGGCATGAATTGAATGTAAGAATATTCCTGTACGTCATTATGACTGTAATGCCGAAAAGGCCTTTTAACAATTACAGTATAACTGTACACGTGTTTTAAGATTTGAAGGAGAAATATATTCATCTATCTCTGTATAGATCGCTTAAAACGGTCATTACTGTATATTTTAAGAAACATTTGTACAGAATTATAAAAGTCAACGAGTCATGGTTATTGACTTAATTTGTATTCATGCGCCATCATTATTTTAATTCATTTTTATCAGTACGTCCTCATGAGGCTATCATATTCTAAAGCAGCCCTAACTTCAAAATACGTTCTTGGCCAAATGTTTAATCTATGATATCAGTAACATCCTCGAAAACACATTTTATAAACAAACTAGAAGTAAAATGAAAAATATTTCAAAATAATTTGTTAATTTCTAAAATCACGTTGGATTTATTTTTGAAACTTGCGCGATGCACCGAATGTCCAATGCATTTGATAGTTGACAACTCAGGGGTATTGTACAAGTAAAAAATATCGATATATATTCCAGTGCTCTCTTTGTTTAATTGAACCATTTTTGTATTCGATTAATATTTAGAAAATTCCACAATAAATAATTGGGTGATCGTTGAACAATAGGAAACATAACACGTACAGTATGATCAAGGGACCAATGATGATAAACAGTGGACATCAAAAATTTTCATGTTGACTTTTTACAAGTACATCCAATAAGAAAACATGTATTTGATTGCAATTATCCAGAAATTCTGACTGATTCTCGACCTTCAATTATTAAAAACTATGAATAATCATGCAAAAATACGTCCCACGCGACTTGGTTTCATTGAAATATAATTGCCAGCACACGTACTCTTGAAACTTTCTAAACAGGTTCGTTTTCAGGTCGTCAGTTTTCACATGGTCTTTCCTCCATCTTGAGTAGGCTTTGCTAAACTTATTTGTTTATTTATTTTTATTTTGAACATTACAACAAACATTCTTTCAGCATTTCTTGATTGCGAAATAAATACACAACGTTGTGCAATGAAACGACTCGAAATGATAACATAGGTTATACATTCGGGTAAGATTGTTGCGTAAACGCACTGCATGTATTTGTACAGAATATGACCGTATTTAGGTAAGTCATGATGAAGTACATGTAAAATGCCAAATTATAGGATTCTTGAAAAGGAAAGGTGTTAAGACTGCCAAAATGTAACTTTATACTGTATATAATTTGAATTATAACATTATTTTCGTTTGCCCATAATATTAGTTGTTTACAATGCATTATTCGTGCAGAAATCCAAGGATAATACTTGTATCATGACTTCAAAAGATACCCTGTATAATTTATTAAAGCGTCACATCATATTTTTGGAGTCTCCAAAGCTATTGGTTTCATAGCAACAATCTACAAAACATATTCTATCATCTCTGCTAATCTTTTGAAAAGATCATATAAATTGCAAAGCATGGTCTGTTATTATAATAATAAGCTGATGCAAGATTATTGTCTGTTCAAAGGTCTTATCGAAATATTTATTCACGAAAATGACTTAAAATTCTTACAAGATAACGTTGATACTAAATAATCTTAACATGTACAGTGGTTCATTGTTGACATGATCGTGATGGTACTTTACATTTTCTAATTATAATGCAAATAAATTCAGTCTACACGTTTTCGTGAATATGATAAGAAAACAATGCCTAATATTTAATGCTTAGAAAATACTTAGCATAGATGAAGGCGGTGAAGGCTTCAGTATACAAGGGTATTTGCATAATGTTATTTGTTGACAGCTTATTTTGTGTTTTTTAATATACACTTACTGTATATTGTTTGCATAACCCTTGCCAAGCAATAAACCTTTCTATTCTCATCGCTATGCTCGCGTTAATTCCTTTCCAAATACGTTTTCTTTACTCGAAAGGTTAAGGTTTCACGACTTACCTTGAAATAAAATGCCATGGTAACACCATGGCATTTTATTTTAAAAGATCGATTGTTCGATAAATTTGAATCATGAAGTGATTCAAACTTCATGATTAGAGCTCCATGCTTAGAGCATTTTCTAAAATATAACTTGTAGGTAAGCAGGAATATACAGATACACGCAGTGAGACAACGTTGTTTCCATTTTTAGCGAATTTATTTACACAAACCAGCTGCAACATTTTGTTGATAAATATATTTTTGATAAGAAAATTATCATGAAAACGGATAATTTTATAAAATAATCAAATTGTATATGGTTACCACTCGTATGATTTATATTTGGTAGCACGATGTACAGATAGAACACATTTAAACGTTCCACAAAAATATAACTAAATGTTGAGTTAATTATGTAGGTATCTGGTCAAAAATTAGTCATTTTCTTTCAACGATTACACATGGTCACATCCAATATCTTCACGACATTAAAGTTATTTAAATACCAATTCTTATACAGTATAGATGTGTTCGTTAATATAACCAATAATTATAGTTTAGATATATGGCAATTTTATTGTTTCGACGTCTAAAAACCGATATTATCAACTGCCAAGACGTGCAACAAATAGGCTCGTAGAAAATTTAATATCTGAAAGTTAGAATAAGGTTTTTTTCCCTTACAGTAGAATACATGTATTATGCTGCATTTTGATTTGCATACATATGACTCCATCAATGATTTTGCAAAGTGCAGCACCATCTCTATGGTGTGATCTCTTAAACTTGTTATTTGCCCCTTAGGTGAAATTCTGGGTAAACTCCGCATTAATTTTTTTATAAAAATACAATTTGCACTTGAGAAATATAAAAATTCAATTTATAATGATAATGCAAGTTGTTGCTCAAACGATGTTCGAGTTTAGCAAGCGACGCAAAAGCGTTAAAGTTATGTACAGGGTGGCGCATGAAGTAGTTTCTTTTAAAACGTATTATTCGTCTCCCTAAAAGAGTGATGTTCATTCCCTAGCCGAACGATAATATTCTTTCAAACCAAATTCCGCCGCAACGTCCCGTAATGGTAATTTGTAAGCCTCCGATAACTTAAGATGTTTCCCACGACTCGGATCAAATATTTCTCTTATTGGCAAAAACCCACGATTTTTGTGGGCCGTGTAGTGCACCACTATCAGACGTCCGTTTCCGTCGATAAAACCATATTTTCCGTAAATTAGTCCAGTTTTACGTTTTTGTTCCGTGCGAAACGTGCTTCCGGTTATGTATTTGAAATTGAAAGCGATAGTCGAATGCTCGGGATCGTTTGGATCCTCTTCGATTTCGATGCCTTTTCCTTGGGGTCCGAAATTAATTCGAGTGAAATTTCGCTTGCGGATAATGCGATAACCTCTATCATCAGCGATAAATTCCAAGGCAGTCTCAATGCCGTCTTTATCGAACCATCCAAACGAACCTCTAGCGACCCCTTCGACGGTCCAGTTGCCGATGTGAAACTGACCATCGTCGTGTTGGTAAGCGAAAAAGCGTCCGTCATCTTGTTGGTAGCGATATTTTTGATACGTTGAAATTGCTGTCACGGTGCACCACATCAGACAAGCGGAAAAGAAAACCTGTTGAAATGATCATAGGATTACTTAGCATTTTCTCCAGTGACGTGACGTGAGACATTAGGGCGATTTCCAAACGATTATATAAACTATGTAACTTCTGTCTTAAAGTTTAGTATGGGTTTTTAGCATGACAATGTTTTGGAAATATTTTAAGTAATCAATTTGTTAGCATAGCTCGCATTAACGATATGAAAATTGATAATAGAATTTAATAAATATACTTGTTGTCTGAAAATTGAAAATATCCGAGCCATTTCAGTTTCTTTTCTAGTTTTTAATGAGAAATTTTGTTTTTCGTAATATTACGAACAGGTAAATAGATAATTGCGAGGTGTTAAAGAATGCATTGAAAATGTTTCAAGGTGTAAATCATTTGATCATATGGCTGCAATGTAATACGACAAGATGGAAACCATTGCACAATTAACTGCAATTTTGTGCGCGGTATATTTCATTGTCATTTTAAATGGAAAGGTATTTTCTACGATAAATAAATAATTGGCATTGTTATTCGGATAATCGAAAATGCACAAATTTTGAGTTTTTCATTTATAGTGATACACCAGGTTTAGGCTAAGCTCATAAAATGGAAGCTACTATCTTACCGTAAGCGTGTACATCATTGGCATCATTCTGGCTTAATGTAGGAGAACACAAGAGGCAACATCCAACCTGTTTGGGGTGAGATACTGTTATGTTGCCGATCGAGATTCGCTCAAAGTTTAAATGTCCTCGTTTGTATACAATCTTGTTGGCATCATCTACTCGGTATTTGATGTTCCTGCATGAAGAGGAAGGACACGCGGATCCTGGGGGTGGTGTTTGGAATTGAGGGTAAAGAGAAGGGCTTGAACTATTTTGAGCCAGGGACTGCCGGGCTTCAATACACATGATGACTTTTCCTTTTCTTCCTTCAAAATCGTGAGTTTTAAATTTCAGACGTATAACGGAGCTTGAAGGTCTTAATTTCCATACATTTGCCATGACCTTTTTTGAACAAAATCTTGTTTCTTGTTGCAAACGACAAAAAATTTATTTTAAAAATATTTATAAAATCTTGCACAGCGTTGTGTTGATGTTTAATACTTCAAAAACAAAATTGAATGCCCATGTTTTGTTTGTTTTCTCATTGAAGTGCTATTTCCTAATTCAATTGCCATTACTAAATGCAAGAAACGCTTCCCACTTCAAAAAGAATCATGAAAGGCATTTTTATTTGAATGAAGTTTTTTTTATTTTGCCATAAATACATATAATAGCCCATGGGAAGAATGTAACGTTGAGTCTACTACATGCTGAAAATTGGGGCTACAAAACTTTACCATTACAAAAGCTACAATGGAATATTATGGAAGATTTATTAAAATGGCATTTCCATTAAAGTAGACATGCATTGTGGGACCGTATTATTAAGGTCATGTTTCAAGAACAGGATGCTAGTCAGAATCATCATAATCAGTGAACTCACACCTTCCTGATTTCCATATTTTCCTCATTAATTTAAAATGTAAATTTTGCCTTGTTCATAGCATTGAAGCGAAGGCTGTGTGCATAATACACCATAAAGGGTCAAGGGATTTAACGGTTGTTTGCGGAAATGAATTTAGTGAAATGTTTGCGGCTATTAATCTTACCGATGAGTAACTCTTAGCAACATTTATGCATGTTAAAAGACCTGATGAAATAGGATATCACAACTGTTACTAAGACGCACCTGACATTTATGTTTAAAACGAGTTGTGAGCAAATTTAACATTGATATAAAAAGAGATTAAACTTCCTTTTAGATTGGGTTTTTGACAAACCAGTAATTTTTAAGCCTTAATGGCTTAAAAATTGATGTTTTAAAAATATTTGGATAACTATATTTATTCATGTAGTTGCACCACTTTTTTTGCCTTTACAAATATATTTCACGAATAAAAGCAGCCATTTTGTTTTTACCTTATTTGGCCCTTTTAACGCGAGATAACGAGGAAACTTGCGGGACTCATTTTCTTAGCTCGTTAAACCCCCGTTAGACCTTGGCGAAATTTTACGTAGCACTAACTTCGCCAATGCATCAATAAATGAAGTTTTATTCGACGATTTCATATAATAAAAGCATGTACAATCGACCATTTAAACATTTGTGATTTTATAGTGAACTTTTAAAACATATTTAAATGACGACCAACATTATCTAAGGTTTTACGAAAAAGCTGAATTACAGCTGAATTTTGCTGTGAATCCAAGTGAATGTATCATGTACGTTTTATATATTTAAAAAAAATTCTAATGTTTTTCATTCTTTATACATGTATAAGTAAATTTTGAATATTTCAAGTATTTAAGGTGTGCATTTTATGTTGTAACTGAATGCTGTAGAAGTGTGCAATACGCAGCTCAAGTTGCATAAGTCGTTGACATATTTTTTTATATTAAAGAACCAAAATTCACCTACAATCGCTCTACCTTTACTTTGTGTTAAGGAGGCTTACGCGATATACAGTATTTCAGGTTACAGGGTTAGAGTTTACTTTACTCCAAGGACTAGCGATGTCATTTAGGACAAGTGAAAATTGAGTACTTTCATATTTAATTTACAATCACTTCATTTATTTTAAAGGCTAATGGGCGCACTGACTATAATATATTTTTCACATTTCTATCAAAATCCATGTACACTGTATCAAATTTATGGACCTATAATTTAAAAACAACAACACAGTTTTGTTATTATCAGTCAAAAATATAATTATCGAAGGGAAAGATCAAACATCATAATTAAATAGATAACTTGTTTACCATGGCCTCTACAGAAAGATCATATGGCACTTCATGTACTGTACGTACTGTATAAGAACAGCATTATATTCTATACTTCCCTCCAAAACACAAAACGTCATATAAATTAAAACATATTTATTGTGTCCTATCGTCGAAGGATATACATGTACGTATATAAGAAAACTGCTATATAAGTTATCGAGTTGGAGAAGAAAATGGTCGTTAGTACTTATTTGAATCAATATTAATAAGTCAGAATTATTTCTTATGACTTTAATGAACATGTAACTATAGTAGATGATTGGAAAACAAGTCCATTGATTAAAGCATATTTAAATGGGCACCGGATACAGTGTTTCACGCTACCCTTTGATTATGTTTCTTCCATGGAAGTAAAATATAATAAACAGAAAATTGAAGTTGCTGGTCAACTAAGTTTCTATTAGAGAAGTTTACTGAAATCGTTTAACTGCATGCTATCGTGACATCCGATTTTAAATTCATGAAAGGATGATAAAAGAATCAGTCCGCGTCATAATTGCAAGGTTAGATTCGACTTTTCATCACATATTTGATGAAGTAGCACATTCATGTTCAGCAAATCATCAATGTTTAGCCATTCATTATACACCCACTCATTTTTTAATACAATCAAAACAGGTTTTCTGCGTATGAATGGGTGACATTTCAAGTAAAGTTTACGGAGCTTTAAAGTATCTTGCGCTAGTATATTTCTACTAAATTGCAAGGAAATTTGTGAGTGTTACATTTTAGCTGTTATGTAAAAGTTTTAGAATAATTTTCAAAACACAAATGTCTTTTTTTCAACCATTAATTTCAATGATTTGATCTTCATTATTAAAAAATCGTTTACATGCATTTTTATAACGATGTCCACATGTAATTATGTACCTAGTTAACATGTAACATTAACTATTCAATAAAACATACAAGACGGTGGCATTTTAAATTAAGGGTAAAGTGCAGTTTTATTGTGAATTGGCGTTAATAAACGTGACAGTAAATTACTATTTTCATTGTAGCTTATAATAAAAAACATGTTTAAACGTGAATAATGCGAATAAATACAATAAAAACAAAATAGTCAATGGTTCAGGCAGTATTAACTTAAAAAAATTACATGTACGATATTACATGTCTCTGGAATGCGGAAGAATAGATTTTCAAAAGATGCTGTAAGTTTTAAAGTAATTATAAAATTCCTTGAATACATCAGCATAAATTTGTAAAAATTAAAAAAACTGTATTTTCTTCATCATGCAGGTCCCTAGACAAGCTCACCCGATTAATTTCCGGATTTCTAATCTATAAATAATATATTACTCTTAAAAATCCATGCATGCACCCATGCGCTTCAAAAACTGAAATTCAGAAACTGCATATACTTTAAAATTCAATTGTTCAATTGTATTTTTTTTGCTTGATTTTGTTTGATTTCCAAATATTATGTGCATTATCCTCACATTGTAAATATTTACATCTCGGAACTTAATTGGGTTGACATGGACTAGCATGGGACATTGGTAAAAAATATATTCAGAAAATACATCTGACGGGCAGTAACAGTAGATATTTGTTTTGATGGCAATAGGGAGTATAGATGAAAAGCTGTATAAAAGGTGTAAAATATCATGAAAATAAGCGCCAAAACATGTTCTTTGTTAACCTTAACAGTTTGGATTGTGGGTTTGCTGTGGGAGATATTTAGCAGCTGCAACAGGGTCTTGGTAAGCTGAGTAACTGATTTCCATTACGTAACCGAATGGGAACGTTAAGGTATACTTCCCAAGCATTTGGCCATCAGCTGTCGTGTGATCATCTCTAGCAACCCCCAACGGCTTCAGATTGTCAGGAAATCCAACTGGTATTGAGGAGGGACTGGGTTCCACTCGGCAAGACCGGTCAGAGGATTGACCATCGGGATGCTCGTAACGTACTGGTGTGTACCCTGGCTTCTGACCATTACTAGGGTATGCAGGAATTGCACCTCCATATGGCCACTTGGCACCAGCAGGGCCTGGTGGGATTCCTCCACTAGGTACACTTGGTGCTGGACTTGCATCTACTCCTCCTGTTCCTGGTGAGACTCCTCCGTATGGCCTATTTACATCGCTGGTTTTTAGTTTATCTCCTCCGTAAGTACCACTTGTTCCACCAGTACCTTGCAATCCAGATCCTCGAGGATCATTTATACCGATTGGTTTTGGTGTAACTGCTCCATTAAAACCACCTACGCCTGCCATTCCAGGTCCATAAGGACCACTTGCACCACCAGTTTTTGATGTCACTCCACCATACGGCCCACTTCCGCTACCAGTAACTGGCCATCCAGAGCCATGAGGATCATTTATACCAATTGTTTTTGGGGGAACTGCTCCATTAAAACCACCTACGCCTGCCATTCCAGGTCCATAAGGACCACTTGCACCACCAGTTTTTGGTGTCACTCCACCATACGGCCCACTTCCACTACCAGTAACTGGCCATCCAGGATTGGCACCTTGCAATCCAGAACCATGAGGATCATTTATACCAATTGTTTTTGGTGTTACTGCTGTATTAAAATCACCTGTGCCTGCCACTCCAGGTCCATAAGGACCACTTGCACCACCAGTTTTCGGTGTCACTCCACCATACTGCCCACTTCCGCTACCAGTAACTGGCCATCCAGGACCATAAGGTCCTCTCGTGCTACCTGTTCCTTGCAACCCAGATCCATAAGGTTCATTTCCGATACCTGAACCAGGTAACCCAGATCCGTAAGGTCCGCTTACATCACCTGCACCGACGATCTGTCCATAACCATTGGTAACATGACCAGATGGTTTGCCCGACACGCCATCGCCGATGGCTCCTGAATATCCTCCTTGAACATCAATTTCTGACGGCGTATACTTGTAACTCTGGTTTGGTGGGGTGGTTTGTGGCAATCCTGTATATAGAGGAACGATTGGCCCAGTACCTGCAGACTTCGTCGTTTGTGAACCGATTGGGTACCTGGAGCCTCCTGGTCTTGCAGTTACAGTATCTGGTCTAGTTGTCCAACCTTCACGGCCGACCAATGTGCCTGGATTCGTTCCTTGGTTTGGAAAAACTCCTAAGGGAGGCACACCTCCCGTGACCTCAACTGGACGGCTTTCTGAAGGGATCAGACCAGAGTCTGGTGGCGTGCTTCCTGCAGGTCTACTTCCGGGAAATAAACCAGGTCCATAAGTATGTTGCGCCCCCGGACGACCACCCAGACCATGAGTGCCTCCAACACCATTTACACCAACACCTGCACCGTATGGAGGGGGTGAATATGGTGTGCGAGGAGTGTACCCGCCTGGAGCACCCAATGTTCCTCCGCTACCAGGTGATCCAGAAACAACGCCACCTTGCGGCTGCTTGTTGTTGTAGAGAGGGAATCCGGTTTGACCACCTGCTCCAAACTGACCCTTCCTTGCACGAAGGCGACGTCGGTTTACTCTGTAGCCGTTTTTATCAGCCGTGTAGTTTGTTATTCTGAACCAGCCATCAGGTGACCAATGGCCATATTCACCTTTGACCACGTTATTTGGACCTGTTAATTAGAAAGTTTTGACAATCAATTGAAAGTTGTGTTTATATTGTATTGTACATGTATTCACAGCAGCTAGATTTAGACATATTATTTAATTTATTCAATTATTAATTTTTTTAAAAAAAAATGGCAATTGCAATTTTCTTTCCTCAATAAATAAAGTAGCCGTCTTGTTTTTATGTATGCGAGATTACATACTAGTAGCAGTACAACTTAGATTGCATTAACCAAAACAGACATCTTGCATGTACCTGTACATGTACCTGCTTACTAGTAGGCCTACTGACCGTGTAAAGCATAGAGGTAAACAACAAAAATTCAAGTCGCAACAGTATATGGCGCCATCTAATAACATAAATTAGAACTACGCTAAAAGTACACCATCTTTAAATCTCATTGCTTTTATAAATTTGTAGCGCTACTTTTCGCTCTTTGTATCATTTAAATAAAATAGTCGCAAGTTGTACCTTTTTTCATTTAAAAAATATATATATATAAAACGACTTATACAGTGCACATGTATAACAAACATCTTTGTTTTCAATGGGGAAAATGCTAAAACATAATAGCTACTGTATTTATACACACTAAGTCCAAAATATCATTAGAAATTCACGACTTATTTTTAGTCCTAATTTTATCATCGTCATTGTCACTATATTTCCAAACTTTCAGTTGTGTAATTTACATTTTAAATATGTGCAGTGTATATGAATGCTAGGTATTGTCCAACTTTCTTATTGCATAAAGTATGCAAGCTATAGTTTCGATATGAAAGGAAATAATTACGAAATATTCTCATGATATTCCGCTTCACATACATTCTATATAGTGGCATATACCATGCTATAATTGCAAAACAATAGGCAATTATCATTGATAAATGCACAAATGGGTCAAGTGCGGGTGCAAATCGATAAAGACAAAGTACATACAGTATACAATTGTAGAATGTATGAGTAAGTGAAATTACAATGGTGATAGATGAATTGAAACCCAAGGTCTAGAACACATTTATCACGGTATTAATATGTTATCATTCAACTTAAAAGGGGAGGTGTGGTATTTATTTTTAATTATTTGACATATATGCAGAGGCGTGTAGTTACATAAGGCGATCACCGATGTAACATATGAAAGCTTTAACATTGACCTACATCAATCCAAGAATTTACAGCCCCGAATTTTTTATTGAAGGCTTTTAATGCAGATTACAATCAGGCAAATTTAGGCCCCTACTGCTTTCCAATATATCATTTCGATATTATCTTTGAAACAAAAATGTTAGAGACATTTTGCTTTGTAAATGTTACTGTTGTTACAGCACATGAAGCAAAAATTATCTGGGTTACTCTACATGTACAGTATGTACAGCAATTTGGCCTTCATCCAAAATACACTTATATCTGTGTTGTGTTTGAAAGTACAGAATTGGCATCGGATGGCATCGTATAGTGAATTGATTCTGATGATTGTTGTAAATTTCTTAAAACAGGCCATCAGAATATCAATCCATACCGGTTTAATACTAAATTTGCCGTGATGCTGTTCATGTTTAATTATCAAAACGTTTATTTGCCCGATTCGACAGGTAAAGTAATAACAATTATTTTAAACTATTTTTTCAAAGTTTCCCTTAAGCGTTAATTACTGGTAAAGCTATGTTCGCACGGACACCTAAATTGTGACTTAACTAAGAGAGTCACTTACCTAGGAGAAAAAGTCAGTTAG